>PNEQ01096429.1:0-44178 GCA_003012365.1 Medauroidea extradentata
CAAAGTTTCCTGCCTACCCGACCGCAGTTAAATGGACATACTACGCACTTACCTTAGTTGAAGACGTCGACAAACTTTTCTTGTGTTGCTGCTGCAACACAAAACACGCACGAAGAAATACGCTGTGATACCTCAACTGTGGTTAAGCTGCTAAAATTGGCTCAAATTGAGTATTAGCAATTTGACTGAGGCTCACTCCGACAGCACGACTGGGTGCCACCATGGTTCCCGAACGAGTAAGCAGAAAGAAGCCGGTGTTTTTCCGACTTTCGTCAGCTGTGACGTCGAATACCCTCGTGATTGGGTCATGGACGTCACGTGGACTGTTTTCCGCCGAGAACTTTCCTACTTTATGTTTTTACGAGGTTGGCAGAACTACAGTTTGAAGATAGCGCCACCGTCGTATAGAGGGCGTTTGGTGCGCCGCTAGTTACGTCATGTTTACCCGGATTGGACGGACAATTATGAGGGTAGGGGAAGTTTTTGGACTATAAGTAAGCGTTCCCAGGGTCCAGAAAGGAGGAAAATATGACTGAATCAGAGTTCTGATTCAGGTTCAGATACGGACTCGGACATGTGGAGATGTGTGGATTCCTGGGACGTCACTATTGTCGTTATTATGGACAGTTAAGTTTGAATTTGACAAATCACTATGTATTGTAGCATTGATCTATGTATGGTAGACGTAATGTTTTCTAGTAACTTAAATTGTACAAATTGGTTTTGGTACATGTATTGTAGAAATAATTTTTATACTGAATTTAGCTGTTTTCACCTTTAGTATTTTGGATAGTAAAAATTGTAATAATGCTCGTAATAAATGTGTGACTTTGTGACTTCAAGTATACTATAGAATTTTCCATTGGCAAATCATAGTGTGACTAAAGCTGCCCTCAACTTTGATGACTTTTCCGTCCTCCACTGTAAAACCATCACTCCTGCTTCTTTTAGGCTTTTCCTAAGGGTGTCTGTCGTCATCGAAAATGGAAACGGTGGTGACAGACGTTCGCTCGCCATCCTTGGTGGTGTCCTGAGAAAAGGTTTCCTCCGGGGTTTCCTCAGGCACCACTAGGGGGCGTGGCAACTGTAATTGTGTTCGTAACTTAGTCTGCCTCATCCACCATACACTAGAGAGATAAATGGGACGCCGTCTGCATCAACATTTCCTTTTTCTATCGCTTTGCGTTATTCCTCAACACCAGTTTCAGATATTGACGTATGAGGTGTTGCAGCCACACCAGTAAACATAACAAACTTTTTAAAATTATGAATTATAGTATTTAGGTCTCGTATAGTATCAACACGTGTTGTAATACAAACCTTCTCAATTGCTGCTTCATTTTTTATGTAAGTGTTGACTGTTGTTGCTCATTGCTGGAACATCTAATATCGCAAGTATGCTCTCCAATTGGGAAAATCCTGTACTCGAGGTAACTGCAGTCCAGGTAACTTGCACTATTAAGATCGTTATAGCCAGTTTCCTCATTATGTATTTTGTATTCATGGTGACAGACAGAACATTCGAAAATCCACTGACAGTGAAGACCGTTTTCCACCTCTTTATTTAACTCCAGTTTTCCAAATGTATGAATATTTTAATGAATGATCGTGTTCCATTGTAAGGAGCTTGGGGAAAACGTAACTAGGTTTGAAAATTCTGTTCCCAAACAATTAGGTCCATACGATGATGTCCAAGATTATTGATATTTAGTTATAACTAGGGACCCCTAATTTTCGCGAAAAGAACTTCGCCCCACTTTGTTTCAGTGACTTACGTGCACATCTGCAGTTCTACTTCATGGTTACTGTCAGCGTGTTTTTGTGAAGTGATATCTCTCATTTGACTTTGCCAATCACAATAACGTTACTACAACTTCACAAGTCTGTGATTTGCCAGTAAAACCTCCAAGACACGTCACAGCTAAGACGTACAATTACTGGTTATGAAGCAGAGCTGCAGATGTGCACATAAGTCACTGAAACAAAGTGGGGCAAAATTCTTTACACGAAAATTAGGGGTCCCTAGTTATAACAAGAAATGGCTATACGATTTCCGTCGTTAAACGCACAATTGAATACCGACATTAAGAATTATAAATGTTAACCATTTAATGACTGTCCATGGTTTATTGCACACTATTTAAAGCATCGCTTATGTTCTAGTTGTAAACAGGCCTATAGTACATATCCTTAGTCTACATGTAAAATTAACATTGCCATAGTCAGTTATATTTATGCTCTACTCAAGCTAATTTTTAAGATAAGAAATAGGCCTATAGTACATATCCTTAGTCTACATGTAAAATTAACATTGCCCATAGTTAGTTGTATTTACGCTCTACTCAAGCAAATTTTTAAGATAAAAAATTAGGAATTCAAATATTTTATTAATTCACTCATTCTTACTCTATTTATCATTAAAAAAATTTAACGAAGTGATAATATCAGAATACACAAACGTGCTCTGTCAACCGTGAACAGCCTGTATACAAACCAGAACGAAATAGTTACTACAAAAATAACAGTTATCCCTTATTTTTCTACTTTATATTTCCTTAAATGGTAAGTAGTGTTTGTTTGATGCAGTGATGTAGAACAAATATACGTGTCAACTTTTATGATAGACATTTATTTGAAAGCTATTTAACAACTCCAAGCATCAATTACGAATAACTATGCAGATATTTTTAATGACATAATACTAGGAAAGAGGGACAGAGATGCTGTTTAACGCCATGGAACAACCACTTCAGTGTTTTAAAATGTTTCTCACTATACGGTCGCCGATACTGGCCTGCCGGTCAAAAAAGTTAGCAAAATATTTGAGACATGTTGCGCATTCGCAAATCGCAACACACGTCAGAGACACCGTGGTCACAAACTGCCAGCTCGTTTTAGCTCAACAGTAACAATCAGTCACCACGGCAACCCTAGATATTTTGGTTGCAAAAAAAAAATCGTTCATAGTGACAGGCCTATAGATATTGTAACAAATTATTTTTGAACATCTATGGGGGAAAAAGTAATCATTTTCAAGGTCACAAATAAATTATTTGGCGTAACAAAAAAAATTTAACACACTTTAAAATAAAAAAACCAGGAAGTTGTGTTTTTAAACTTCCTTACCTTTGGGTCATCCTTTTCGCATTAGTCAAAAATATTTGTATTTCAGGTGAGACATATAAATGTAATAGGCCCTATGTAATTTTTTTTTTAATAATGATACGTACATCTTATAGAATACATTTTGCAAAGTTCACAGTTTTAGTTAATGTTGACTAGTGTCTAGAAATAATTTTTTATAATTTATATACAAAAATAGTGTAAATATAACAAAGAAATAATAAACTTGTCTTATTTATCCAGTAAATGGCCATGGAATTCATTTAAATAATTTCTCAATCGATGAAAGTAATTCAAAGTTCAGTTATGGCATATCAGATAATCACTCGAGCTAAATGACGGCCACGAGTCTTTTATACGTGCGCCTTTTTCTTCTTATACCTAGCGGAAAAAAATATATAGCGGTGGATGAATATATATCCCACTGGTAAAACCTTATAAAGGTATTTTAAAACATGCCCTTAGTGAAAATTAGACGTAGGGAATGAAACTGTCTTGAGTATGAAACCTACGCCACTCTTCCGACAATTCGGAGTATCATGAGAATTACGGCTAACATAATACAAAATCTCACCCATGAAATATAGCTTGTTATAGATACATTTATTATCTACATTTACTTTATGAATGCATTTGTTGTCTTACACAAAACCAATAACACTCGTTCGGTACATCAACACACTATTCATTTCAGATATAGACTCTACAGTACTGCGTGGTTAGACCATTGAGTAAAGACAGGTTTTACTCAATGGTTAGGCCTATTGTATCTCAGATGTGTAGTAAAACTCACAGACGTTACACGCTTATCTACCTGAAGGCATGATGACATTCTGTCACGGTGCATACTTACAAACGTAAATGCATGCTGCATGCCTGGCAAATTTAGCTACATGAACATTCTGTATTTTCCTTTTCACAGGCCTCTGTTGGCTATATATAATGGCACTCGTTTGTTTTTACATTTCGCTCTTTCCGCTGTGGATCGTTTTCTGTTACACTATCGCACCGACAACATTCACAAGTGGCCGCCGACTTCCTTGTAGTGTCGCTCAGATTACAGTTGAGTCCGCTCAGATACTGCTCAAGGCCGCTCCTCAGGATGATAATAGACGTGGCAACTACGCCCGCCTGCTCTACCTCCCCGCCCCTCTCAGGATGCGCGCGCACCGCCCAGTACACGACTCATTACTCCGTGAATATTTCATTTACGTAAAGACCTCTCACGCTTTTCCTAGATGAGATACAGTTACGCTACCACTGACTTATTTATGTGTTTAATCGTAACGGAATTCGCTATATAATATTTAACCCAATAAACTACATAGCCTGAAACGTGCAGCGATTTTAATATTTGAACTATCGATTTAATGGGTTTTTTATAACGAAAATAGTTTTTTCGTCTTATAGCGCGTTAGTCGTCTTCAAAATCTGTATTACAATTCTTGTTTGAAAGTTAAATCATGAAAACTGAATGCGTAAAGCAACTTTCAATTTTACATTGAAATCCCTATCTCTCCCACATTGAACATACGGATCGAGCCTGCCCTTAAGAAACGAGGCACTTCGCGGCGCAAATAACACGGTGCTCATACACGCGCACGGCGCCTATGCGAGTATAGGTGGTCCACAAGAAAGTCAGCTCTTATGGAGATCACCTTGTCTTGGACTAGGGGCCGCGGTTGCCGAATGGTCAGACCAAGGCGACCCGGGCTCGATTCCCAACGGGGAATGTCCCCGGATTTTCGCATGTGAAATCGTGCCGGACGAGGGCGTTGGTCGTACGAGGTGGGGAGAAGGGGCGTGATAGTGCTTACTTTAAGAGTACTGTCACCTTACGTACACACATACATATATGCAGGCCCGGAGCAAGGTTTCTGGACGTTTAGGGGAAAGAGACTTGTTTGGGCCATTAATTTTAGATATATGTATTTTGCAGCTGGAAAATGACAGAATCTAACTTTTCCCATGAGTTTAGGGCAAGAGGCCCAGGTTCCATTCAGGCATAACCCCGGGGAATTCTGCCCATTTTGCTTACCTCTTCCCCTCTTGCTGGACCATGGCTATATTTAACGTCTTAACATTGGCAGTAATGTTACTCATGCAAAGTTTGCTATTACTGTACGGTGTCTGACTAGACTCCATTGATCTATACACACTCAAGCACAAGCTGTGATTTCATTACTGGCATCGGATTTTGCCATGTGGATACTTACCGGACGATACCGCTGGTTGGCAGATTTTATCGGGGATCTTCCTTTTCCCTCGCCCCTTCATTCCGTCGCTTCTCCATACTCACATCATGCGGTGTCACCCCTCACAACACTTCGTGACCTAGATGTTAAATTCTGACCAAAATATCTTTAACCAATGGATTAAAGTGCGATGGATAGTTATTCTCATCGAGTATCTTTTTTCCGTACTTATTCTTAGCCTCATATACAAAGAAGGGAAGTATTTCAATGGGGCGTTAATTGCGGCAAAGGACTGGGAAGTCATGACTGCAACTTTGGCATTGATTGCATTCCTTTGACAGACCTGCCTTGTTATTTTCTAAGGAACCATTTCAGTATCACGGGAAAAAATATTTTGTGGCAGATACAAAATAAATTGTGTGTATTTACAGTTAAAAATTTATTTTGTGTTCACCACAAAACCATTTTGTTGACACCACTAAGATATTAGACTACCAAAAAATAATTTTGTGGTTACTAGGAAAACATTTTGTTGAAACCACTAAAATATTGTGGCCACCGCAAACTTATCTTGTGATCACTACAAAATAATTTTTCAGGGAAGTATTCCAACAAAATTTTTCTTTTAGCGACTCTCCTGGGGCGACTTCGGGAAACTGTGAGAAACCTAAATCAGACTTTTCATTCTGGTGATGCTCCATACTCACCTCATGTCACCCCTCATCAGCGCTAAAGACCTCGATGTTAAGCGCTGACCAAAATCCCTCACTCACTCACTAAATCAGGTTGGCAATAGCCGGTAATGAAACCTTGCGGGTATGTGTTTCTGTTACTGCGCCACGTCGCTCACGTCGTAAACCCCTTCTCGACAGAAAAATGGCTGTTACCACTCAGCAGTTGCACTTGTTAAAAACAAAACTGCTGCTGTAAATTAAAAATGTCAATGTTTCTTTCTTTAACCATTCATTGGAGTTGGAAGAACTAGCTGTCCTTGTCCTTTTATTTTTGATAGACACTGGCTTACAAACGTTCAAGAGGGGAAAAAAGTAATTTTTTATTTGTATGAAACAGTGTTAGTTTTGTGGACGCTTCTTTGGAGTACATACATTATTCTCTTACAAAAATTTTTTTAGCTCGTCCCGTTTTCCTGTAATGGCATTTTCAAAGACTAAATTCCATGTTTTTAGTTCGTAGACCCCTCGAAAACCAGTCAAAATAATGAAACGAAATAATCCACAGTAAAAGTACGTGTCACTGGCAAGAGCTTTACGCAAATAAAAACCCATTCAAACATTGTTTTGTATATTTTTTTAATTTATGAAATTTTAAAAAATGTTTGCTAATTTTAGAAATTGTTTTAAATTTAAAAATAGTTTGTATCGAGTTTTTATACACTTAAAGCCCTAGCACATGACGTGTGTGTTCACAGTGAATTATTTTGTTTCATTATGTTAATTGATTTTCAAGGAATGTATGAACTAAATACATGCACATTTTGACTTTGTAGATGCCATTATGGGAAAACTAGTGGAGCGGAAACATTTTTGTAAGAGAATAATGTACTCCAATGTAACGTCTACAAAACTAACAATATTTCATGCATATTTAAAATTCTGATTTTTTTCCTTCTGAAACGTCCTCAAACAAGGTGCTGTGTCATGTAGCACCTTAGTGAAAAGACGCTTGCTATGTAGCCACAACCTTCATGTAGTTGTGATGTATAAGCTGAATACAGGTGTGACGAAATTAGCATGCCAATATTTTGGGAAACTATCCTCATTTCTAGATGAACACAATATGATGAATGGGCGTTTGTACATTTCTGCACAATTATATGTCGCGCGGTTCACAGCGCAAGGGCTGGATCGTGCTGCTGTGGAATGCCATCGCAACTGTTGTTAGCAGCTACATACCAGACAAGTCGTATTAATTGGACGGTAGTCATTGTGCGATATTGCATTCCTTAGTACAATGTTCCACCCCGCGCGCCATGCTAGTCATGATGCCAGTAGTAAAGTAGCGGTGCGTGGTCGGGCCTAAGTTCATGTAGCCTTTTTGTTCCTCGTGATGTGAGGCTGGTTCCTCCAAAATATTGACGTGTAACTTTGCAACATCCTGCACAGTGTGCGTTATGGAATGTACTACTCGACCACGATAACTAGTCCTCCCGTGAGGGGAAGAAGCATGGCGCTAGTAGTAGGTAGACACGTCACAGGGAGGGGAAGTGTACTGCGCCTGACATGAGTTCATGGCACACGGTCAGTAGAGACGTAGCGCGGCGAAAACCGAGCCAGCTAGCTGTTCCACAGTATTATGGCCGGTGCTGTAGTGGGTCACACCAATTTCGTGCGGTAGTTCGCATTTTCCCCGTGGGACTAGTTGTCGTGGTCGAGTAGTAGGGTGTTTTTATAAGAACTCACTCGAATATGTCGCTTAAGGAAGTTCTGCAAAAGCTGGTTTTAGGTACAGCCGTACAGGCCACATACGGTTGGGACAATTGACGGATTACACGCAACACATAAATAATCATCACACTTTGTACTACACGTACAAACTCGAACCCAGGTAAGACAGTTGAAAAGTGTTTAACCTTCCCACACGACACGACGGTTATGCGTAACATATTTTGAGAAGTATATTAAAAAAAATTCATTGTGAAATATTAAATCTGGCAAAAATAATGAAATATTTACTATGTCATTTGCAATGGCATCTTACGATCTAGTATTTTTAATGCTGGATGTTCTATGTCGTTCTGCTCTTGGATCGCCAGTGAATACCCCGTATCCGAATACTTCATGTCTCCCGTTTGGGGATACATTGTCACGATTATTAGCACATACACATTTAATTCGTACAAGTATGTTTACAGCCAAATCTTTTTAACACGCAAATTTTAAGTTATCTTCGGAACATTTTTTTCTGTGGGATGAATCGGATAAATTGACCGTTTTCATGAATATAGTGATTGCTAGTGAATATTTCCAAGCAGCATAAAACCCACAAAAGCACAAATATTTAGCAACGGGTAAGTATACTATAAAAGAAAAGCCAATTTAAGTAATATAGGTATTATCAATAATATTATTGCATACATATAATTTAGAGAAAGTAACAGTCTATATTCTGTATATTGAAGTAAACGACACAAAAAACACGAAAGTAATATAACAGTAACGAAACAACGTCTGTGAAAATTGCGCCAGAATTGGCCCAGAACAGCAAAATACAGTACATAAGAACATTGGTTGGAATTGATGTAAACTCAGACTGCATTATGAAGATTACACAGGTGCAACGGGCCACGGTGGCCAACGGATCAGACCTCTCGCCTCCCACCAAGGCGATCCGGCTTCAATTCCCGGCTAGGCTTGGTTCCTAGGATTTTCACATGTGGGAATCGAGCCAGACGTTGCCGCTCGTCGGCGGATTATTCTCTGGGATCTCCCGTTTCTCCCACCCCCTCATTTCGGCGCTTCTCCATACTCACATCATGTCACCCCTCACAAGAGCTCAAGATCTTGGTATTAAGCGCTGACCAAATTTCTTTATTTCACTTTGCGGGTACAATGTTGCGGAAATCGGTATCGGTTCCCGTCTTTGGTTTGGACACAAGTTCGCTGAGGGAGAGCAGACTGACTGCTGACAACAGATAGTAGGCCTACTTGAATCTTAACGGCTCTGCATACCACGAGCCAAGGCACGAATAAGGGCAGGGATATATAGTCGTTAAATTATACTCGGTGGTACCTAAGAATCTGTCGTACCTACATACATACCACTACGGACATTTCCATTCATCTCGTTGAGGCCCACATTATTATAGGATCTTTTTATGGTTTTTACCAGATACATTGAATTATATGAACAAAGTAGTATGCTCATTATTATTAAAAAAAACACGAAAATATCGTCGCGTATTCTGTTCTAACATTTTCATCATGAGCAATATTCACCACTTCTTAATGCAGAAAATGGTTTTTCTCAAGAAAGCATTATAATTTAAAATGACTCGGCACTACCGAATATAATTTATTCTGTAAATCCGCATCTTTGATGCTCATGCAACGGATCTCAGGTTAGCAGCACCCTTAATTTTGTTTATGTTCTCGTACCTATTTGGGCTGGGGGGGGGTGGAGGGTTTGGGGGTAGCAGGAATAGTTTCCTTTGATTTGCAACAGTCGCTTCCAGTGGCATAAGTCCGTACGAATTATTCACTTTAACATCTTAATTTCACTGTTTAAACCAGCACGTCATTTTGTAATCTTTCGGGTACCAATTAGTTCGAATGATATGATATGATGTGAAATGATATGTATTAGCTTCATTACTCAGAGCGTATTTTTCTGACCTTAATGCAGTTATTAGCCACCCGTGTGTATTTACAAGCGTTCGGTTCTCTTTCACCGGGTGTAATTAAAGAAAATTTCTCCCTTGGTGAATTTTTCGGCTCGGTTGCGCATTTTCCCGGCTAAATTACCGTGCCAGTACAGGCAGGCATTTACTGAGAGAGAGAGAGAGAGAGAGAGAGAGAGAGAGAGAGAGAGAGAGAGAGAGAGAGATGCTTAACGTAACAGGGTTTCTGTGTGCAGGGAAGTTAAAAAGAGGAAGAGGGAGTAATTAAGTACGAGCTAGTCTCTTTTGTACAGAAGCAAATAACATAAAATTTGTGTAAAACACGCGATCTTAAAGTATGTTGCCCTTAAACTGTATATAACGAAAGGTGCAAATTTATTAGGATTACATGTTTGAATACATTTGATTGGCTGTGACGTAGCACTGTGTTTAAAACTTTATCATAACAATTTAGAAACAGAAGACTTCATCTTAGACAAATATTAAGGAAGTTCACGAATTGTGCGAGAACAGTGTTTTAGCTTGCCACATGTATTAATACTTTCATTTTACTAATACTATCACATTGAAAATAAGATCTCTTATAATTAAAATTTCGCTTTTTTTGTTTTTTAAATGTCTTACACACGTTAGAAACATACATTTTTTCAGGTCGGTCAGCTGTTTAACTATTAGACCTATAGTTAAAAATGCTAACCTGATTCACCATGTCAAATTCGCATTCGGGATATTCCGGGTTCGATTTCCGTCTCTGGTCATTCTGATTTCAGTTTTCCGTTGTTTCTCGACATCACTCCATGCGAACGCAGGGGTGATATCTTGATATATGTAATTGCTAACTTACTTCCTAGTTCCTGTGCATAAGCGCAATTTTGTGAAACATCGTATGGTGACCTCACGGTTAATGAGACGTAAAGCTCAAAGAAAATAAAAATTAAGGTATAATTATCTCATAACTCATTCGTATTACTCAACGATAGAAGATTACATTAGAGTTAATGCCACATTTCCTACAAACAGTATTACAAGGCCAATGCTTAACGTCCCACATAAAAAATAACATTACGAAAAGACTGTTCGCAAAATTTGTTCCTCACAAACAAGTGAATGAGAGATTTTGGTCAGTGTTTAAAGGTGTTCAAGTGCTATAAAATCATAATTTTATACTTTTATGAAATAGTACTAGTTTTATAGACGATACTCGTGAGTACAATTCCTATTACGAAACAATATTTGCTCGCATAGTTTTCTCATAACGGGGCTTCAAAGACAAAATTTGCACGTTACGCTGTCATGCAAATACTAAAATCCATTTGACTTACTTAAATGAAATAATTCAAGTTTTATTAACATTCCATGAGCTATGCAACAAAGCATTTAGAAGCCCGTACGTAATATGTTGAATTAAAAAAAAAAAAAAACGCAAAAGTACAAGAAAAAGTTGAAAACTCAGCATTTTTTTAAAATACAAAAATAGTTAACAGGAAGTTTTTTAACACTTTGTTACGTAGCCCATGACATATTATTTCGCTATGAATTATTTCGTTTTAGTAAGTATTGTGGTTTTTACTATTTGCATGGCAGCGTAACATGCAAATTTAGACTCCGATGCACCGTTATGAGAAAACTGTGAGAGCAAAAATTGTTTCGTAAGAGGAAACTACACTCACAAGTATCGTCTACAAAACTAACATGATCTCATACAAATATAAAATTTTTACTTTATCGCACTTGAACACCTTAATGTAGCTGTCTGCCCGGGCCGCCTAGCGGTGTGCCGAGCTTCGACTGTTGGCAAATTATTCGAAAACTGCACATCGCACATGAGTAATGTCTGTTACCGAGTTTTGTAGTGATTTCGAAAATATTGTTTTATTGCTACCTAATACCAATTTTAAAATTTTGCTCCACTTATTTGACACTTATATGTTATAATTTGTAGCTGATTTTTTTTTGTAGAAATGTGCTGAACGGTTTTTTAGATTTCGTCACCCAAAGTACCGCGTTTTTTGTCGTGAAAGTAAGCAAAAATGAAGCTGAACATTTTTTGCTGATTAACGGTACAGTCTTTTTTAAAACGCATCCACGGTATTGTGCATCGTGTGACAGCACATTGACTCAAATTTTTTCAAAGCTTTTGGTTAAAAAATATTTGACTTATTGTCATCAGTCTGAAAAAAAATCGGGAACGTTTCACGTATAATTACCCATTTCAAGTCTACTACTTCTCGTTAAAGTGTGTTTTCTAGCAAACTAAAGTAGGCCTACGAAAATGGAATTTTTTCCCGTCCTTTTTATGGTAGCCTAGGTATGTAAATCTCTGCGGAAAATCTTTTAAATGGTACAGTCGTTTACAATCCACATATATCTTCAACAATACGCCATATAATAATAGGATCACCCCTGAAAGTCTCATACATGCGAGTTGTCGGTGACAAGACGCACGCTACGTGGTTGACTTGCATTTATACTCTATCCATTCTAAGGTTGCAGCTAATTCATTCAAGTGATTGTCAACATAATTTTTGCACAGCATAAATTTAATTTGAAATATTGAAAAAAAAAAAAAAAAAACATGGTAACTGTGTTACGGCACAATCACAATGTAATGAATCAAGATATAATAAAATTACTTCGATTTATTTTGTTAGAAATTTTTATTTCTGCTGCAACCTTAGAGTGGACAGATTATAGGGGCTAGAGTGAGGTGTGATACGTGTGTTGTCTCGTCCTTACTGGTCCTCGAACGCTCAAAATACGTTCACCCACCAGTAAGCCACCTTAACATCGAGGTATTCAGCGCTGGTGAAGGGTGACATGAAGTAAGTATGGAGCAGCGGAATGAAAGATCGGGGGAAGCGGGAGATCCCTGAAAAAACCCATTGGCCAACGGCATCGTCCGGCATGATTCCCACATGCGAAAATCCGGGGACCGACCCTGCCGGGAATCGTACCAGGATCGTCTTGGTGGGATGCTAATGGTCTGACCATTGAAATATGTGCGACGGAACGCAAGGGCTAGGTAAACAGACATGGGAGTACCCCGAAAAAAAAAACCGTGCAAAGTCCGTCACTCTAATGAAATGCGTAAATCTGGAACAATTCCATATAGAAATAAATAAATGAAACAGCAACCCTTCTGAAAACGGTTAATTCTTTCAATCGCTTTGCTAATATTTAGCTTTCGTTGTGTATGATTAACGAAAGGAAATTTTATGTAGTATGTTACATGATTTTGTTATCCTATGAAAAAACACAAAAATAAAAAAGACATAAAACACACACAAAAAAATATAAAAAAAACAATCCCGGAGGAATTATGTAAGTTTTTTATTTTTAATTTTTTAATTGGACAACAAACAATTCCAAGGGTAGAATTCAGTCGGAATATCGACAGAATACCCTGACACAAAAGACTGACACAAATGGATCCAGATTCCCAAAATGGAAAATATGGAAGTAGACAAAAACAGTGAGTGGATAACAAACAAAATACAAGAGACAACTCAACACAAGTTAAAAAATATAAACGTTTCGGGAATTGCGATCTATTCCCGTTTTCAGGCTGAGAGGCAGAGTGAATATAATTTTAAAATTGTTGCCCTAGACAAAATCTTCTTCCTGTGCTTCTTTTATCCTGAAAGACCTATATTTAAATAAAAAAAAAATGCAAGCCAGTCGCCTGTTAACATTATTGTTAATTTGGAAGAACGGCAGTTAAATGGAGTATTTATATTCTAATACATTGACGTATGTTTCAAGTGGTTTCTTTTAGTTACACAACATATCTGTTACTGCTGGGAATTTAACATATGACTAATTTTACTAACAGTTCTGCTTCACTTGTGACTGCTGGTAGGAATTAAGCTTACGGTATCTTAATCTAAGCCTAAAATGAATGTTTTCCATAGAAAAGTTTTTGAAATATGAATTTTGATTTCTATTAAGCACATTTTCGTTTCAGGTACGTACGCTGTCTTAGAAGGATGGTGATCGAGACAGTAACAGTGAATATACCGCATGCTTGTACTGTGAGATAAGAATGGTGAAGCTCGAAAATAGTAGGTGAGTCCAATCTTACTTCAATAATTTAAGTAATTGATATTTCTAGAAATTTAACTTGTGTTTTGGCACACAAATATATTTCCAACACTTTTATGTGACTTACTATAAGTATATTTTACTGTTCGTTAAGTATTTTCAAGCAGTGGTCCAGCTTAAGATGTTTTGGGACATAATACAAGCACGAGTTTGAGGAATAATCATGCGAGAGCTGTTGGGGGTTACACATCCTCCATCTTGATTTTTTTTTGTAACTTAGCGCAGTTAATTCTAAGCTATTTCTGGAATATTTCGTAAACACACCTGGCGTCTCCAAACACAGGTAATAAATCAGTTTAAAATTGTTATTATTACTTAGAAGTTAATGTAATTTGAAATGTTAAGAAATTTTAATCACATTTTATCTATACAATAATGGATATCGGTATATATTATGTACGAGATCGATAAAGTCCGACACCGTTTTACCGGTCACCATGAAACTTGGCACATACACACACACACACACGTGTGTAGGTGTATATATATATATATATATATATATATATATATATATATATATATATATATATATATATAGTGTGTGTGTATATATAATATGTGGAAAAGGTTTTAATGCTATGCATTTTACATAATACTCTAGCTCGCTAACTCGCCAATAGATGGCACTGCTGCCCATCAACTTCTATGAATATCAACCAATCGCCATGAAAATTGGTATACATAGATATTTGAACACGGATAACATTTTAGCGATATATTCTGCTATAACTAGTCACTAGATGACGCTGCAGTGCTTCACTATCTATACCTTGCTTCCCCTTACGACATATAGGGCATACAAAAGGGAGGGGGGTTAAGCAATTCGACTAACGTAAATTTTTGTATATAAACTGGCCTGACGTCTGCCGAGATCTGCTAGTAATATATAGATCATAATTTAATTCTTAGCGTAAAATACAGTTAAAATGTTTTGCATTGTTAATGACGTAAATGAATGTATAGCTAAATGGGCAAGGCTGTATATTTTCGACTCGAAATGTGGCAAGTACTTGTTCTCATGAATAAGTAATGAGTTGCGAACGAGGAAGTGGAATAATGGCTGAGGAAAAAGTGCTAAAAGAGAAAATGTGAAGAAATGTAAATATTTTAAAAAAAGATAGTCGATCTTTCAGGTACTGTAAAATATCTCGACGTAAAAAGAACATCGACTTGAACAACACTAATGAATAGCGAAAGAAGAAGGAAGAGTGAGCATAAAATCTACAGACGCTGAAAGACTTCTCAATGAATAAATTATTGCTCTGTGCATGGATGAAACTTGCAATATTACGAGGCAACTTTGAGCTCTGTACTACATGCCTGCTTTTAGAGATTAAAGCTTGTATGTAAATTAACACTATGCAAACTATTCAACTAACAATGCTTCGTAAAACCTGCTTCACAAAGTAACACATTTCACAAAAGTGAAAGTAAACGCACATTTATTCTAGATTTAGACTAAATCGAGAATCCGTTTTGATAAATTTTGGCCAATCAGAACGCTCTGAAATATTTCTGGAACCATAACTCTTACTGATACACATTTTTAAATTTTTATCTTTCGCCATCTAAGCATCCAACATGTAGTGTGTTTTATAGGTTTCGCTATTTCAGAAAACAGTGAAATATAAATTTATAAATAGACTTCACGAAAACCAAAAAACAAAATATATGTTATGACAGCAAGCAATTCAAACTATTGTTTATTTGCTAAACGCCCATTATTCAAAGAATATAAATATGCATAATTCCATTTGTTACGAATTATTAGTACCTAGAATTTCCTATACGAACAAAATACTCTGAAAAATAAATAAAATATATTTTACAAAGCAACATTCTTAAACTGAATTTGGGTTGGGTTTTATTTTGGAACAGCACCAAATTATTCAATACTTAACTATTTTGCGTAATGCTTCACAAACAACTGTATTGATGTATGGGGTGAGCATACATAATTTTCCCCCTCAGTTTATCTTACGATGTTGGCTGTACTCTTTGTCCCCTCTGGTTGGCACGGCCGTGTTAAAACGTAAGAGTTGAGGCGAGGAATTTTATTTTTTTCGAAAGTTGATTTCGACTGTGCTTAGTTCCCCATGAATCACTCAGCTAGCCAAAAGCCAGACGGACAGCCTGAAGATGGTGTTCCGCGAACTCTTTTATTTTATTTATTTTTTATCTTCGCCTCCCTCTCTCGTCGGACATGTTGCCAGGCCGGGTCCCGGCGACGGCCCAAACGAAGGAAATGGGGGGAACTGAAACAAATCAGATTGCTGTGGCGGCAGTAATCCTCGACGGCTATAAATCTCGAAGCAGGCGAACTCCGAAGCGGAAGGGGATTGCGGTGCAAACGGGGTTAGAGGGAGACGTCGGAGATGCCAGACGTGTTGAGAGCGCAGGTTTCTGCCGCCTCCATCTGCCGGAAGTCCTCGCAGAGAAAGCCCTAGGAATTTAATTCCGTTCTCAACCACACGCTATTTACAAGCAATTTTTAATTAGATTTTTAAATCAGTAACAAGCATTAATCAACAAATACGATGCGTATACAACTTCAACGTTGTGTACCCTCTGCAAAGGATTGTTGGTTCAGGGCGACTGATAGTTGATGCTGTATGTACGAATGTAGTGTCAGTTTTGAAAATAGCATCTACACAGCAAAATTATTTTCTTTACCACAGCAAAATGTTTAAATGTGATCCACTCCAAAGTAACATGGCTGCAAATGTAAGTAGCTTGCGGCGAAGAAAACTTGCCTTACACAGGAGGAAATTTGTGGAACAATTATGTATCGCTTTCCATTTGGTCAAAAAAAGGTTTTCTTTAAAAATAATAGAAGGTTCTTTGTTACATATATAATTATTTAAATATTAAGCGTGTATTAAGAATACCACAGCTGTTTCCACCACAAGTTTTTAAAATCAATTGTTTTAACAATAGTGATTTATGTACCTTTCCGATAACTTTTAATCAAAATCTTCATATCTGTAAACAGTTATTTATAAACATACCAAACCCACTTATACGAGTGTTAGGAAAATATACAGTATATGTTAAAATGGTTTCGTATACATAAATTATATAGGTTCCAAACATTTTTAGGGAACAGTCTGCAGGACGTAGGTGTCTTCGCTGGTAATATTCTCTGTGCATTTAAAATTCGCTTAGTACATCCCTTCAAATAAAATTTTAAAATTTAAGGTAACTCCTGAAACAATTTGAAAAGAAAAAAATAAAACTTCAAGCCTCTAATTGCAATGCGAATTCAGTAATTGAAGGTAATTAATTTCATCTTACTCAGTTTGGAGGATGTTATGATGGCACAAAGAATATTCGAAAATATAAACTTATGTAAGGATAACGCAATACTTTGTTATTTAACAAGTTAATTATGATTTATATAATCGAACAGATAAGAGGATCAGGCTTAGTTGGTAGGGTCGGTTGAACCCGGTGGTTCGTTACTAACCCCGTCATTACTCGTGATATATGAACTTATCGTGTCGCTGGTGAAAGTGGTTAGTAGTTTAAAGTAACGAACTGAACTCGTAGTCGTTTGCTTTCGAGTGCGTAGCAGAGCGCCTTGAAACTCAATACATCATTTTTCGCACGTCAATACTGTTCATTGACCGTAAATATTATGTTTTTAATTTATGGCTAACTAACGCCCCTGCATTTTAACTGGCAGCAAATCGTTAGTGTCGTTGAAAGTCGGCGGGTAATAGTAGAGCTCGACATTTTACCTTCCCATACCCCTCAAGTGATGAGGTAAGCATGGGTAAGGGAAATTGTAAGCTTAAAGCACTCAAAACAGCAACTCGAGTAGAGTTTTCAAGCGTTTAATTAGTCACGAGACCCTGCATTACTTAGATGATTTTAGACGTAACCTGGAGTTAGCAAACTTGGGTCACGTGACTGAGAAACTTGACGCCCGCCTTGAGAGGAGTCGGTAATAGGACGTTTTCTGTAAACTCGGAATTTGCACGTATAACAGTAACTCGGTAAATAACTGTTCTGAGAATAATTTTTTTTCCCACGAAAAATCTGTAAACATCAGTTTTACTTTACTCTTATCGTATATCATTAGATATGAAAAATGGTGAATGTGGCCAAGAATTGTATTTTTATGGCTTCGGCGACCAGTTTTCTGAAGATACAGGAGAAAAGTACATAATAGAACCTGCAGTTCAATCCTTTGGCTATAAACACTTGCTATAATGTCAATAATATCATAGTTGCAGATTTAATTAGTGTTGTTGGAACTCAACAAGCCCTGGAAGTGCTGGGGGATCTAAGGCTAACATTTGCTCACTTACCACGCACATGATCGCCTCTAAGGGCGAAGCACTATATTCCCCTTAAAGCCCCAGTTACGTGTTCCTCTTAAGGGTGTTCACGTGGTAAACATTCAAAATTTTATATTTGCACGATAAAATGTTCGTTTTATGGACGTTGCTTTGACTACATTTTCCACCTGTAAACATTTTATTAGCTCTCATAGTTTTCCCACAGCAGCATGTCGAAGTAAGAATTCGCAAGTTACGGAAGCATATGAATAAGAAAAACCATCAGACTTACTCGAATGAAATAATTTACACTAAAATTATAGGCTATACTATGGACGGTATGCTAAAATATTTGCAAACACACAACATAGTCCTTTCGTCTTTTTTAAAAAATTGACGTAAATTGTCATCATTTTCAGATTTTTTTTTTTAAAAACGTACGAAGGAATTTCATTGTGAGATTTTAAATCTTTTAGCATATTGCAAATAATACCTAATTTCGGAAGTAACGGAAAATAAAGATTTATGGTGTCTAAATTACTATCAGTATGTATTCTATTATGTAGTTAGGTTAAAGTTGCAAAAATTTACCCAGAAGGAAAGTTGCGACACGAAATACATAAATTCAAGATGGCGACTATCACTCACTCTTAAGGTGGTCGTCTTGGTGAACGTATATAGCGCATTCAAGGCCTAGATACGCGGAAGCAATAAGGACGAGGAAGCAATAAGGATGACATAGTACGGGCATCACTCCTCGACCTAACCTCTAGGCGCAAGTCACTGAACTGGCTTGCAGTCTTATTGCCAACAACGCACTTGTATGAGACTTTCAGTGATGACCATAACATTTAATGACGTATTATTCAAGATAAACACATGTTGTACACGTCTATACCTTTTAGAAGAAACTACGTCAAGATTTTCATACCTAAAAAAACCCGGAAATAGTCTCATTTTTATCACTTTCGTTCACTGCGTGATATTATTTAATGCATAGTGGTGAAATTTAAATGTATATGGAAGGAACGTGTGAAGTGCATTAAGAGTGCGTGGTAGATAAATAAACGCTGAAAACATCGATAGATTTCTACGCTTTTTCGAAACGAATGTGAATAAAATACTTAATGACAATAGTATATAATGGTTATTTGCCTACTTTATGAGTAAATATTTATACATAATTACTAATTCGTTACGCGTGATCTCTTGCGCCGCAGTTAAATGCGCGAGGTTCCGGCGTCAGAGATTGTGCCTCAGAAGTTCGTAACACTGGAAACAATTTTGTTTAAAACGCTGGGTAAAACTATTGCCTAGGATTGCTATTGTTTAATTTTCGCAAATTGTCTTCAAGAAACGTACCGTTATAGATTAATGCTTTTAGCGTTGAATTATGTACCACACACTCTTAAATGTTGCTCCTAATCAGGCATAACTCGTGTTCAATGACCAGTTTTCGAATAATCTGCTAACCACCGAAGCTCTCTACTCCGACCGGTGGCCTAGGCAAACGATTCCCCAGGTCACTTAATCTCTCCGATGTCTGAGGGATGGGAAATAAACAATGGTGGGGGTTCTGGAGGAAGAAAGAGATCGATAATCTTCAGAATTCTTCTTGCAAGTTCCTGCGCCGCTTGCCTGAGGGTCTTCACGAAGTTTGCAGAAGCAACCCGCAGATGTCACCCGATGTAACCCCCTCCCACCCTCCCGCAATCCGCCCATCGCGGCCCAGACAATGGTGACACGCTTCCTCATATTTCACACTCCTCAGACGTGGCGTGACTTTTTTTTTGTCTCCGGAAGTCTTGGGAAGTTATTTCCGGCGAGGGCAGTCAAACGGGGACAAAAGCAAACGGCTTCGCGGGTTGAAGTCACGGGGTGATTGGTGACGGCGAAGGCTGGGGGGTTGTAATTAAGGTATTGATCACAGAAGCTCGCGGCCAGGTCTGCCTTGATGACAAGGATGGGACGACTCCGCAGGCGCATTCGTGTCACGCACTGCGGCCTACCATCTCTTCTTCTGCAACGCCGTCAACCCAGGGTATATAGGGGCGGGGGTGGCCTCGGCATTGCCGCGAGGAGGGAAGGGTTGCTGTTACGTGGCCCCTCTAATCCCGAGACAAGTCAAAGCTTTGAGCAACCCCTGCACCCTTTACCCATCCCACAACCTTGCCCGCTCAACTTGTTGGCTTGTTAGTACGAAACTTCGCCCCACCCCCTGCCCTTGCCAACCCTTTTACTTTTTTCTTACGCAACCAGCACCTATATTATGAATACGAAACGAACTTGTTTCGTTGGATCTGCACGCGCATCGGTTCCGTAGACGGTTTCCCAGGAAAAGTAAGAAAAACAGTCTCGCTAACGAGAGCGCCCGTTGCGTATAGTAGTGGAGAGAGTAGGTATATTTGCTGACAATTCATCGGCTACAATTGCCTCCCCTATTTTAAAATTAGGAAGCTGTAGTATTGTCGACAAAGTGCGCTATTATTTTCTTGATTTTAGTGTAAGCCCGTGTCGCGATTATCAGTACACAAAGCAAGGGTTTTACTTGGGGGGGGGGGGGATTTTTTCTGCGACAATGACCTTGTTACATCTAATTTATTAATTAAGCATGTATAATTAGAATCTTTAGCAATAAAACTTCAGTTTTATGTGTTAAGTTAGCATTATTTAAGTAAGAAAATTAAAAAATATATACTATACGGTACGCCTAAAATTCAAAATCCAGGAGGAGGGGCATTTGCCCCCCACTAGCCCCCTTAAATGACGCCCCTGACTCAAAGCATGTTATGAACAGCCGGTTGCGAAATTAGAATAATATAATAGGCTACTAGTATACCAAATGTAATAATATTTGCAAATCAGAGTGAAAATAACATCTTAAACACAACTCGGGATAACGCACCTCAGTAAACGAATGTAGCGTCTGTGGTTGCCAGTATGGCAGAAGAGTTAGTGGACATGTGATACGTGCTTCAGCGTGGTACGGAAAGAATTTTTCCTTGTATAAATATTAAAATTGTTTCCAATGCGTTTATCTACAACAAGAAGACACACTTCAAACTGTGTCCCTATGATTTAACATGCCATTCGCTTATTGAAAACATGATTCCCAAGCTCCTCAAAAGTGCTAAAAATGGCTTTTTTGCGTTGCCGTAGCTGAGGAAATATCGACCGTAGTCGTAAAACTAAGCCATGGAAACCAACGTTGGACTTAGCCTCAAACTTTCCATAAATTAAACGACAGGCCATCGCTTGAAGTCTCGTTGAAAAAACACATTCTACGAAAAAAAAACTGCATGCTAGTTTAGTCCTTCGCGCCTAGAGGCGATGAGGTGTTTGAAGGGACGTGTTATGTTCGCCTTATCGCCTTCCCCGTTTCCGCGCATCAAACGTAAAGAGAAAGCTACGTTCCACTAACTCTTGAGGTGTCTGCCTGCCCGGGCCTTCGAGTGGTGTTCTGAGTTTAGGCCGATACACATTTATTAACTGCTCAATATACGTAAGTGATAACTCTATACTTGTAGCAAGGAATAGTGTTCAAAGAACGTAACACGAGTCAACAGTATACCCAACTCAGGTCCCCAGTTCCACTTGAAACTTATTTCTTGCGCCCTAAAATGGCAGAAATTGGTATACAAATGGTCCTTTTAAGCATTTTACACTGGTTGAAAATGTTCCGATGAACCCCTTTCAAAACTATAAGATTCAATCATGTAAAATTCATTGGCAGGTAGTCAGTATCAAAGTTAACTTCACTGTTCCATTGTGGATTTCGCATACATTTCGGTTAGATTACTGTGAGGTTCGCATTTACAGCGTGGTTACCATAAGATTGTTATGTAGAAATTAAATTTTTTTACTATCAAATACTGTTCCATTTTATACACTGCATTTAGTAACCGTTTTCGTAACAGGCAAAACTATAACTTTTAAAAATTAAGAACCTAATCATAAAATAATAAGGCATTGAAGCAATACAATAGGTACCGTAAACCGGGGTTACTTTGACATTGCGGGGTAACTTTTACCATTCAAAATTTTGGTTTTTATATTGTTTAGTGACGAAAGTTTCAAAAATTAGCTATAAGGATAAAAGGAATTATTTAAAATTATCATATTATCTGTTTATTTGCCAGATAACCAAAAAACTAATATTTTGTATACGGTACTCAAAATGTTTTACACAACCAGCAAATCGTGCAGGCAGGAAAAAAATCTTTCAAATGGCTGTTCTCGGTTGTAATTTGTATGAATAGTATAGTCTGTGTTGCTGTCTCGTGTTTTGTGACTATTCAGTCAAATTTGACAATTATCTGTGGTCAGTACTCACGCTTACACCCATAACCAGTTTATGTTGAACTTTTTTGAGCAGAAGGTTTGTAATTCGTACTTAAGGAATATACTTCAAAGTAATTAATTGCAACTCCCATATCAATCACAGGATTGTTAATGAACTCAAATTAAAATTATTACATAATGCCCAAATTTCTTATTGATAGTGCACCTGTAAACTTCATAACGTAATTGTGCTGTTTTCAGTTAAACTATTTTTGTAAAAACTGACACAATAACACAGTTGAGAGACTTTGATAAGTTTTAACTGCAAAGTCCCTGTGTAAATTAATTATTTTCTTCTTAATAATGATACGAAAATAATCAGACGAAACACCCAGGAACATAAATTCTCTTTGAGGCCACGCTTTGTAGTTTCACAATGATATCGATATTTTTTAACATCCTAATGTCGATATTGAAGAACCGCTAATCTTACCCTTTGTTTCCTAGCAGTAAAGCCTGTGGTTTAGTTAATTTATTTGGTGCCCAATTTATCAAATCAAAATTTTGTTCAATTAAAATTAGTAGAATAAATGTGAATTATTGTTGTGCATTTCTACTGTGCGTTAAGTTATAATAAGCCTACATACATTCGTGTACTATGCGATTGCTCACAGTTTCGTATTTTTTCAAGGAATCGGTTAAATAACGTTCCAGTTCTTTGCACTAATGGGAAATACTACTGAGCATGGCCTTCACATGATGATAAATAATTTCGTGTAAGCGAAACTAATATTATTACTGCATTGTACAGCAAAAAAATTCACATAAATGTAGAATCATAATCAATATACTGTGTATAATAAGAGTAAGGGTTGTTTTCCCGTGCGTGCGGCTGTAATTCTGCAATCAACCATCTCATTTCAGTATGGGTTACATGATACGACAGCCCTTCATCCTTCCATATATCATGTAGCTATCTGTTTTGAACTACAATAGTGAGGATTTGGAGAAACAGGATTCTAAATAGGGACAGTTGGAAATAAAGCTCTGGAGTATTTCTGAATGTTCATGAAGGTTCTAGAATGTTCTTGGATGTTCAAGATATTTGGTGAATATTGTAGATTAGAACAATTCAAAATGTTACAGAATGTTCAATAGTGTTCCAGACGATTTCGAACCTCCGAAGGGACTTCCTGTTTTGGAACATTTGAGAAAGTTTTAAACTGTTTGAAAAATCTGAAACGAATATCAAAAACACTCTAGAACATTCTCAAGTGTTCCAGTATCATATTGTGGTTTGGATGCATACCAGTCCAGATAAAAAAAAAAATGCGCCAACGAGACATTTGCATCAGTACATTATCGCGGCAATTGATGAGAGAATACCAAAGAATTCAGTATACACAATACAAGTAATTAAGAATGTAAAAAGTTATAACAAAATTAATTAAAATATTTAGATTTCTTTCATTAAATAAAATACAACTACATTGGAAACATAACAGTTTAGTTTGGATTATAACTTTTGTATGTAAAAGGGTCTTTGTTCGATTAAGCTTATAATATATTCTGACCCTAGCGACGCCAGATACTACAGCTAGAATGTAAATACTGTTTGGGAAGGGTATCCGTGGGTATGGCATCACACTTCGAGAGCAGACTTCTGTGTGTGCCTTGTGTCTGCCAGACACATGATATCGGGGATCCTTGGACCCTCTGCATCACTGGCTTCACGTCAACGCCTGCTCAGTTGTAATGTGTGTAGCGATAACAGTTCTTCATTATGCATGCACCTCGCCACGACCCGCGTGTGTTCCAGTATTAATTTTGTGGCAGGTCTCTCCTTACATTCCAGTCCAAACATACATAATTAAGGAGTTGGCTGGAATAGGCTTCAGTGAAATAAGGCCTTCCATCGAACAACTTTTCTTGTTCCATAATGTCCATAAGAGATACACACCAAATTTTATACAGATATCTCAATTCTTCACCACCGTATGAATTTTTGTCTTGACTTGGACTGGTATCACTATGCTATAAATAATTGTTTTTTTTTTTACTCTGTGCACAGTAAATATTGTAAACTCGTGTAATGTAAGAAGCTACTAACTATTAGTAGTAAGATAAAATCGTATGCGTTTGACGTAAAATAAAACAAGAACGAAGTTATTCTAAACATATACCTGCCATTAATGCAATTTTCATACTAAGGCCCTTATTCCAGCCAAATCCTCAGTTGCTAATGAAGCAGTTGAATGCAACCGACAGAAATAGATCGTCTCATTCCAATCGCGGTGGATGAAAGTAGAAACCACCACTTCATACTATTCAAAAATTAAATGTTGTAGTCACCTCTTAAAGACCCGTAGGAAAAATATTAGAACGAAAACCTTGCACGCCAGTTTGGCGCGCTGCGAATAGAGGCGACATGCTTCTCGCCAAGCGTGGGACATTGGCTCTTATCGCAACGCTGTTCCCACGCGTAAAAGGTGAAAATTCGAGATCGGCCAGTTATCAGTCCGTGGCCTGGCCGCCTAATCCTCCCACAAGGCCTGTCTGCTGGACTCTGAAACGACATGAAATAAGGCTCTGCGCTGGAGACGTGATACAATGCGAAGAAATGTCGCCGGACCTCTACAACTTCTGCAAAGATTTCCACATGGCAAAAATCTAAAGTCAACCCCTCTGCGAATCGAGTCCGGATTGCCTTTTTTGGAGGCGAGCGCTCTAGAAACATCTACAACCACGGACCCTACATATCGGACGTTACAAATTCGGCAAAGAAAATTTAATTATTTTTATCGGCAGTTAACTTGTGCTTGTAGGTATTATTTCGTGAATGAAGGTGAATTCATGGTGTATTGTTGCAGAAAGAAACCAAGAATTTAAGAACAGACGTCATGGTACGTTCAATACAAACTACATTAGTTTGGTTTATTCGCTGTATTACGACTTTATCGTCTCGTCCTTTCATGTGGTTCTTGTTGCTCCTTACAGTGAAACATGTGTAAAAAATCCCCGGGTCTCGAGTTAACATTGGTTTATTCTACGAGGCATTCAGAGCAAGCTAAAAGGAAATAAAACTGTATTGATCCTGCAGAGCAGCCCGCTTTTCAACACACGCGACTGTTCCTTGTAAGGGAAAGATTAAGAAATGGAGGGAGTGGATGAAGAAGGAGGGCGGAGGGCAAAGAGCAAGAGTAAGCAAGAGAGAACAGAAAATACGGATTTATTGAAAAGAAAAAAGAACTCTCGTGCAGTTCACGACCTGATAACGCGAGAAGAATAGCCTGGTTGATACAGAAAGGTCTTAGAACAGAAATTACAGGAGATAGTATTGAGAGCATTGGCAAAGAAAGAATTGAGAGACGAAAGACAAAATGTTGCTCAAAATAAAAAGTAATTCGTTTAAGATAGCTTCATAATATCCTCAATTATTCTGTAAAATACAGGCTTCAAAACCGATACAAAAATATAGCTTCTTTAATTACTAAGAACGTTATTAATAATATAGAACTATGATGGAAGCATTTTTCTGCAAATGAAAAAAAAAATAGTTAATACAGCTCGAAACGTAATAATATTCTCTAATGTATTTTAAAGATTCTTGAAAGGGATGTAGGCGTCAATGATTAAGTGAAGTGTGTTAACATACACAATTTTAGATCTATGTCATCTCAGAAAATCAAGAATTAACAATGAAAAACAATAAAGGAAAAAAAACTGACATTTTTTTATCCAACATATACATAAGTAATATAATTTTAAAAATTCAAGGAAACTTTTTTCATGGAAGCTTTTGGATTTTTACTTGGGTATGTGTTGACAATAGCCAATTCTTCTTTTTAATGTTTTTCTTGGGTCACTCTTCGTTTTTTGAGACGACATAAACCTGCTAGGGCGAATACCAACATTATTTCTTAAAAATATATTTTGTATTATAACATTAAAATTGTTTGAAAGGAATATCTGAAAAGATCTAGGTCTTACCGTCTTACTTTTACACGCATAAAAATGTTCACTCAGTCACTTTTGTCAGAATTACTTGAATCGAAATTAATAGACACTGCAACGTTGAGTGCAAATAATAACCAGTGGGAAAATGAAAAAACAATTGTTTTAAGGTTTCAAAATATTTTCTTCCTGTAATTTCGTTTTACATTGGCTGAATATCCTTCGTAATCAAAACTTGTACAATCACATCAGAGTTTTTTTTTTTTTGCTTCATATATTCTGCCTTATTATAGTAAATCCAAAGTTTAGCTGTTTTTGAGAAAGTGACTTTTTAAAAATTTTTTTGGTATGTATATTATTTTCAAACACTTTCAATAAGTTATATAAAATGTTTACCATTGCACTCCTTAAACTTTTCCATCACACATATCAAGTACTGAGAAACATCAAACAATCCTATTTTATGATAATGTCCGTCATACTTATTTCACACTTAACCCATCGTTTAACGTTCCCTCTTGGGCCGAACTACAATTTAATCAGACGTATGATCCTCGGAATAGCGTAAGTTCAGAGCTATGAATATGACAAATAAAAATAAACTTAAATTACCCTTTTAAAATCTATAGTTCTAAGATTGGAACGCAGAGACCCCAGTAAGAACTCACTTTATAAGAAATATCGTCATGAAAAGCAGTTTACAGGGCAGTTGAGGAGCATACTTTCAAAACCAGACTGTGCACTTTATAAAATTTTAGAGAAAGTAAAAAAAAAAAAAAAAAAAAAACTGGTATGTTGGTATACTTACGAAAATTAAATGTGACAGATTCATTATTATTTTTTATTTTTGTCAAATTACGGTTACTAAGGGGCCTCCCTATATAAGCTGTGTTTGTGTGTGTGAGACAGGAGCGGTAAGGTAGCCACTGATCGTCATATTTAATGAATTATCGCCTCTCCGTGCAAGCCACCCAGATGGCGTGCAGTGTTTTACTATTATCCCTTTTACTATGGATTCCAAGCGATGACCACAATATTTTATTTGTGGTTAGCATAGTTCACAGTCTAACGCTTGTTTCTATAGCTGTGTTTTTCGAATCAGTTAGTTATTTTTCTAGATACGGTAGTTTGGAAAAGCTATTTTTGGCCATTTTAAAGGACCGCAAATGATGTTTCTAATAAACGTATTGAATTTTAATAGCATAGGGACATGGTTTGAAGTGTGTATTATTTTCGTAGACAAAGAAATATAATGCATGTAGAATAGTTTTGTCACAAAAGAATAGTCGTCACTCGCTGTAACGCTCTTGAAGCGCAGGTAGGGAAGACCCTTAATAGCCTATAACATACTGTGTAAATATTATGTTTCGTCCTTTGTTAAGGCCATGCTCTCTAGCTTCTACCTATTTAGCGATATTAATTTTTCACTGCTTTACGATTGCAGATGTTGCACAGTTATGTTTAAAATCGTCTTCTCCATGTCGGCTGATTTTATTCCAGGCATAATTGCTATGATTTTAGCTAATTACGTAACTAACGAAATTCGTGTTAATTGACGTTTTAGACGAAACCGTATAATTTCTTGTCTTGATAAAAATAGCTGTCACTGCAAAAACCATTAAAATAAACTGCCAAACAGAAGTTTCGTATCTGCTCTCGTTTAAGACTAAAATGCGTATAGCAAAGATAGCAGAAGCAAGAGCATGGACTTAAATAAAAATTATGGTTATCTAGTTCCGATTATTCCTATACAACTCATGTTTTCAGGTATAAAAATGTAAGTTTTGTGTATTATTAGTGTTAGAAAATGGTCACAATATACCAGCGAATCTCAGAACTTCTAAATGACTCGGCTCTATAAAAACATTTAATTTATAAATATTTGTTCGGATATTGTGTTAATCACTTTCGCAGGATCGCTTTAACATTTATACAACACTTCATGGACACAGAAATTTAGCCGAACAAAGTTAATTATTACAAAAGTAAATGTTTGGCGATTGCCTCGTGTAAGAAGAATTTAATTAATTTTGGTGATATTATATTACGTAAACCTTAAATTACTTCTACTTTAATGCTTTGATTTGCTCTGTATGTTGAAAAGAAACCGTAATAAATCATGATAATTGCGTGTAAGAAAGCTAAGTAACCATAGACAATTTACGGGCATTAGGGCATTTGAAGATTTAGTTTCCCTGTTTACTAAAATATCTCACTTGAGAGAATCTGGGAAACTAATTTATTGATATTTTTAAGGAAAATAGCGTATATTGTATGGGAGACTTAAGTGCATTCAAGGCAAGTTGAATGTGACACGTGACATATATTTCTAGGTGTATAATTTTATAATTTGGTGTGAGTTTTTAAATTCGATTTTACTTAGTGAAGTTACTAACGAGCAAGATATTCGGGAATATTGGAGTTGTTCACAAACATAATGTTAAATGGTTTTTGTTAATCCACACATCATGAGTTTGAATAAATGTGTTATTAGTATACTAGTAACACATGTTGTTTAAGTACAATGTGTTATCAGTTACGTGTTAAGAACACAGCAATATATTTTTCGATGCATTTTTACTTAGAAAAATACTAACAAAAGTATAATTAGGCTTACCCAATTCTACTTATAAGATCGTCGGATCAATGAAAAATAATCCGTTATCCGATAGTACCTTTTGATAAAATACTGTGATAATTTTAATGACGAAAGAAGAAGCCTAAGAAAATCCTGATTATTTGAAGACGTAAAATCCACAAAACATGTTGTACTTAGAATCTTTACCAATGAAACAGGATTGTTAAAATTTCTTATGATGAACTGTCACCAAAGGACATATGTTCTGTTACGATACCATAATAATTTATTGACCATTAAATGAGAAAGATTTTAAAAAATTTAGTCTTTAGATTTTCAGTGTTTTAAATTGACTTATCTATATGCAATATATATTTTTTTCAAACTACAGCTTGAAATGAAAAATAATGTAGTAAATTTAAAAAGAGGCTGTCAGTTGTAAATACGAGATCAACTAGACTTTCTGACTAGCATGAAATCGACAAAAAAAACCGTAACGTGTTACGTTTGCCAACCGATTGCCTAATTATACTTCATAGAAAATGAAAGAAACAATTGCAACCACAATGTAGGAGAACTCCCGATAAACGTTTACACTCCATCACAGAAATGCAGCAATAAAGAATATTTTTACCACAGAGGTTTTCTTGAAAATAAATTGCGTTCATCATTTCCTCTAAACGAGGGGAGGGACAGAGGAGGACAGAGTAAAAGAAGAGGTAAATATAAAAAAAAAATGAAAAAGAAAGCGGGAAGTATTTTGAATGCAATATATATCTTAGCATTCATTAAGCGGGCACAGCTGATAAATGTGAGGAATAATGACGGATAATTAATGAACTGTGAGCTCTTTTCATTCCGCGCCATTTGAGTCGGGCGACGTAGCAGCTCTCCCACGCCCCTTGGGGTCGTCTTTACACGGGGCGGTCGGCCATGTTGCGGCTGTGGTGGCCCGCCATTTAGGTCGAGGGCCAGGGATTCTCATTATTATTGTTAGGAATGTGCGCCACCCCACGTTTCTTTTGTTTCCGCCAGCATGGGACCCTAGGGAGGGGGGGGGGGATGCGCGTTTCTTAATCACGTCTGCGAAAACTCCCTCCGGTTTATTCTTCTCTTTCACTCCTCTTCTTCTCCGCCTTCCATCCTTTACTCTTTCTTCGAGGTTCGGATAGGATTTTTTTAATGCTTCTATCTACTACCCCCCTCCCTTGCCCTGACCGACTGTCTCCTCATCGAACTCTCTTTGGGCTTTCGTTCTATCCTCGGTAAACTACGATCATTTGCATGAAAAGTGCGTACGCCGAGGGAAAACGCTGCTTCTCGCACAAAAGGCATCCCAACGTCATCCGCAGTTGTGCCGCTTCACTGCGTGCTGTCATTTTCACCGCACCTGTCTGCTGCGTCTTTCATTTTGGCACGAACTAAACGTGCGCAACTTCAATAGTCCATACGTTACGTCTTTGAAGCGGCCGTTTAGATCACATACCTGCATTTTTATGTTATTTTCAAGTAGCTTAATATTTAGTTGAAAATTTCATGCTTATTAAGATCTTTTGTATTTACAATCATTAGATCGTGATAGGATTATTTTATTGGTTCCTTCTCGTTCCTGTGACATTTTTTTATGCGTCCCACGGAATGACAGCTAAAATATTACAAATACCAACGAATTTATTTAACTCACAAGTTTGCGTTATCAGTCTGATGATAACAATTATCACTTTGTACCGATAAACTATTTTCTGTCTGACTTGAGGTTATTTAAATAAAATTAAATTTTCAGTCTTACTATCAAAATTCATAATATTTTTTACCTCTTCTTATTATACATTTTGTGTAGTTTCATTTGAATAATTATGTGTAATACATATGTGTATGACTGTTCATTTGATATATTTTTGTCGGAGCGTTGAAGCTGGTATTTGATATCTGGTAGAATTATTATAGTGTAGCCGGTGAACTCAAATATGCATGTTACGGGGCGCGTTTAAGGCGTAACCTGTAACCAGCAAGAAATAATTCCCTCCTAAAGAAATTAAGAAATTAATGGGACGTAGCGCTTAGTAAAACAGCAAACCCTTAAGGAAAATAAAGTTTAGGTAGAGCAGAATACTCGCTAGAAACATATTAAAAGATGAGGTATCGTAGAAGATGTCTAGCCCCCTCTGCAGAATTTATCACCTTTTGTCAATTAAATACAATTACCTTAGTATTAAACTCATGTGAATTTTTCAAAGTAAAGATTGACTCTTTAAAATAACAGACAAGTCGAAAACAAGAACAGAGTGATTCCAGCAGAAATAAAGACATACAACATTACAACGTAGAAGTTAACCAAAACAATCGAAGTAGTCTTTATAAAATTTTTATAAAAATTTTTTACTGAATTTCATTGTGTTTGACACAACCCTTTCCACTGAGATATGACTTATCCTTTAAAATAGTACTGCGATTCGTCATGTTCCATTATTTGAAAAATCAGATTTCCTTAATTTTTCGTTTTTTTTTTTTTTACTGTAACAAAAGAACTAATCATCCTACAAGCTTCAGCTTATCTTAAATTAAAGCTAAATAACTGCTTTACAACTCAGTTTCCTATTACTTTCCTGTTAATTTCAGTATTTTATCCGATATTCTGCTCGGAAGATGGCTAAAACTACAATTTCGAACTTTTTGGGTAAAACGATCTATTTTTGAAGTGCTATATCTCGAGACCTATTAGTCCTACGTAGTTGCGGTTCCTTTCCAGTTGTCCCAAATGTTATCTTCTTTAAAAGTGTGCAGAATGACATTTTCCGTAGGATGCACTTTTTAGAAGTTACTAGCATTCAACTGAAAAAAAAAAATTTTTTTCGAGGTTTTTCGAGCACCACACAGTTGGCACAGGTCTTTCGAAGCTGCAAACTTGATCATACACTATTGGTACCTATCCTAACAACATCCCCAAAACAATCAGAACAGTGTAATATTTTTCGACCTAAAATTCTTTAATGACTGGCCTATATGACGAAACTTTGGAAAATGGTCCTCATATGTTTTGTCTGATCAAAAAAGAAAATTCCAGGACAACTTTTTTTTTGTTAAAAAAATAGAAACAAGTCAAGTCGCTGCATTAGGTACTACGTGCGTACTCAAGCTAAACTGAACTCGAATGAGTGGTGTATGTAGACATCTCGTGATGCAAAACAAATTTAATGTCCTACCACCCAGTATCTAATAAAAAAACGTTAACAAAATACATATAAGTCGTGTCCCATTATAAGCAAACTATGTGTACTGAGTTCAATAAGTTCTTAAAAGAATTTCCTAAGGTATTTCGTGTAATCATAATTCAGTATGTTCAAATGGCGAGCAGGACATGAATAAATGCTATAAGCTAATTCACCTGGATAAGTACCATACGTATACAGTCATTTGGGGTAACTTTGTACCATTTTGGGGAAACATTGTACAATGCATTTTATTTTATATAATAGCATTGGGGTGTACAATCACTTTGTCAACTTCAAGATTAACAAATTCATTCGTCTATAACACAGCTGTATGTTCATGTTCTGAAATACTTAATTTGAATTAAATTTTTGCTGTTGGTACAAAGTTGCCCTGACCGGTACCAAGTTACCCCAGATGACTGTACTTAGTTTGAAGTAGTCCCCGACAGATCGTCCCTTACGTATCTATACGTTATCAAAATATGCAAACCAGCCTTCCTTTCGAAAATACAAACACAGTATGAACAAATTACTTAAAAGTCAAGTCAACCTAATAACGCTACGCGTGTGCCATGTTTGATAAAATTTAGAAAAAAACATTTCCTTAAGTCATGTTTTCCTAAGAATAAAAAAATTTGCAGCCGTTTCGAAAATATGGACATTGGATGAAAGAAAAAAACGATAGATTGTCAACTTACTAAGCAATATGTGTGTACCAATATCAATGAAATTCGGAAAAATATTTCCTCAAATATACCATACCGTGATAAGCATACAATAATGGACGCGTTAAGAAAATATAAACACACGGTGAATACAAGACACAAAGGCATCAGTTTAGTATGTGTTGGACCTATATGTTTACCACAGTAATGGAATTAGATTTGTCTATTTTATTTTGAAGTAATTATTAGTATAAATTGAATTTTTGAAACTTACTTAATATATTGTTCTGATATTTACGTTTTGGGATGAATAATTCTAAATTCATGTTAAAGCCAAGTTAATTTCCTATTTGTATGAACCTGCTAATTTAGATTTCGTCATATTAGGCCTTATGTAAATAATGACTTATTTTCTGTTTACTAAGTTATTCAGAGGTTTACGCAGTTTAAGGAAAGCCTATCAGTATGTTTACAAATTCTTTCTCTAGGTAAGAGAACATTCCTATTCCTCTGAGGCGATTGTTTCGACCAACACTATCAGTGGCAATTTTCTTTCTTCTTACATAAACTCCCATCGTGATAAGACATATGTGGCAGGCCTCCTGATGTGACACCTTATTTACTGCCGCCGACGTAACGATAGGAACCCTTGGGAGTTGGGTTTAGATAATAATTTAATATTTCAGTATGTGCCAGTTGAGAAGAGGCCAACAATTTTTATTTGTATATTTAATTGTTTGTAGTGAGCCTCAGGCCAATGAGGGATGCACGTAAGATGTCACAGGCAGTTAGTTTTTTTTTTTGTTTCTTTCTTAATGATGAACTCACTGCCCGATATTTTCGGAACTTTTGACAACTCAATTGAAATTAATTCCTCATAATTTTGTTTAGTAATAATTCTGATTCAACGTAGCCGATATGTATTTGAAAGACAAAGTCAAAATCCTAAACATAATTAGAGGTCTGAGAACTATCAGAGACTCTTATTTTCCGTCTGAGCTATAAACATTTGCCGAGCAAACATCTGTTTTAACATTACGTGGAGTATAATCAATGTTAAAGTTTCATGAAATATATAAGTATGCTTTGTATCTCTTTATGTGCTCTATGAAATGTTCATAGAAATTTAGGCTTCTGCAAGATAAAGGTCTTAGATAGTACGTTTGACTTACTTTACTGCCTAACTGGTACCACGTCTGTGATCACACGCAAGAAATAACTTCTGGTTCATTCCCATCAGTTATTAGGTACAAATTAACAAAGTTACTGGAGGATTAGCAATTTCAGAAGACTCCAGAATATAATAATATATTCTGCATGTCATGTGAAATATTAATTCATCATCTTCAGATAAATCTTTCGGCGGAAGATAGAAAATTTTAAGTTATTGTGGTTTGCACCAAAATTATATTATTTTAATAATTTTTGTATTTTATTGAGTCTTTGAGATATTGTTCGTTTCGTAGACGTACAGTGTAACTATTTGTACAGTAATGAATATGTTTACTAGCTTTTATAGTTTTTATATAATATCAAGAAAAAGCCAAAATTTGCATAAAACGGTTTTATACAAGAAACGAAAACCAATTGACATACAGAAACGAAATAATCTACACTGAAGGAAAGTGTCATGGGCTACAACTAGACATGTATAAAAATATCGCATTGAAATTTTTTGTATTTTTTTTGTATGCGGAAAGTTGACAATTTTTATTTCAAATTCAGCAATTTTTTAAAAACACAAAAAATATTCAGTGTGGTTTTTTTATTCATGTCTAGACGTAACCAGCGATACTGGTTTTCAGTGGGAATTGTTTAATTTCTGTAAGTTCGTTGTTTTTCCTTTCTTGTTTAAAACAGTTTTATACAAATTTCGGCTTTGAAATGCCATTATACAAAAACTGTGAATCTAGAAAATGTTCATTACTGAACAAAATAGTTACAACGTTTGCCTATAAAACAAACAAAGTCTCGTACAAATAAAAAGATTATTAAAACAATTAAAATTATGCAGGGAAACTTCCGCACCCCCCTTTTTTTTAAACTGAAGTTGTCGATTTTAGCGTGTCACGCCCATTATTTTTGACTTGAAATTTTTAAAACGTGTATCCAATACACGTACACGTCAAGCTAATGTTCGATGTAAAAAAATATTCGACATGCGTATCGGAAAGATGGTATTTACGGCGTCTGTAGATATTAAACAACTACTGTTCTTAAGAGAGCTGTACCTGGGAATAAATACACACCTGAAACATAGAAAGGAGGCTTTCGCTTAAGGGTGTTGAAGTGCGATAAAGTCATCATTTTATATTTATATGAAATATTGTTAGTTTTGTGGACGATATTTGAGTGCAGTTTCCCCCTAAGAAACAATTTTAACTGGAGTAGTTTTCTCATAACGGTGCGTTTAATTCAAAATTTGCATATTCTGCTGCCATGAAAATAGTGAAAACCAATTGACTTACGTACATGAAATAATTCACAGTGAAATAACATACTATGGGCTACGTAATAAAACATTTTTTAAAAACATCCGCGGCCTGTTTTTGTACTTAAAAAATTGCTGAATTTACAATTTTATTCCGTAATTTTTCGACTTTTTTAAAATTCAAATTATTGCGTTGTGTGTTTTTTTTTTAAATGTTTTATTGCATAGCTCATGTGAAGTACGTTCACGGTGAATTATTTTGTTTAAGTAGGTCAGTTGGTTTTCACTGTTTCATGACAGTGTAACAAGCAAATTTCTACTCTGACACCTCGTTATGAGAAAACTACGAGAGTTAAAATTGTTTCGTAAGAGTAAAATGCACTCACAAGTATCGTCTACAAAACTAACAGTATTTCATAAAATTATAAAATTATAATTTCGTCGCACTTGAACATCCTTAACAATACGGCATACTTTCTACAAATAAAAACACATTGTGTGCTTCGTTTATAATACGGCATTGTTTTTTAAGCCCATGACAACTTTGCGCATCTAGCTTTCCATTTTGTCTCTAGAGGATAAAAAATTATCCGGCGGGTACTTATTTGAGAGATTCCTAAGTTTTTGTGCGTGAGTCACGAGCAGTTTTTTGCTCGACTTGTCATTTTAACTTCAAGGGTCCGCAGAGAGAAAAAAATCGCTCCTCATTGTTTGCGAATAGCTTTGGTGGTCGACTTCGGAATTTTTCTTTGCGGTATGGAACGTCCAAGATGCCAGGGGTCGGGAGCAAGGGTGCGTGGAAGACAGAAACTGTCAGATTAAAATAACATTCATTCAAGTATGCCATCATCTTATACCCCCTCCTCACCGCCACAGCACCATTCAATCCTGCCTTCAAAACTCGTTATTTTCTTTTGGGAGGAGGGAAAAAAACTCTCGCTCTTTGGAAGGCATATTTCTTTTCCCATGGTCTTCCGTTCCTTCGATTTCTACCCTCATCCCTTACTTCCTGGTTTGTGGGTGGGGGTTTGGGGAGGGGCTTCAATTTTTTTACCCCTTTGCTCGTCCTGGGGTCCCTTACTCCCAAGACTCCACAGGATCAATAAGGACAGCGTAAAGGATCATTTCCTTTCCCTCCTTCCCCCAAGGACACCCAGACATCCGGTTCACGGCGATAAAGAGACCAGAAAGCTGAAACGGGTCAGGCAGGACGTCAAGAATATAATAAAAGCGGAGCAGCTTTAAAGAGGAAAGAGAGCAGGAAATAGCGGAGAACGGAAAGAGTTGCGCTTTGAAGATAAAGGACGAGGAATAAAAGAAAAACCGTGGGAAAGCTGTGCGGCAGAGTGACGGGCTTGTGGAATGGGTAAACAGGGACTCGATTTAGTGTGCGAGGTTGTAGATCTCGGAGTCGAACTTACCCGAACAGAGTTGGAGGAGTTATTGGAATTGACACCCAACTTGCACTGCCTGGACTGGCTGTTGCTTCACGTTAAAATGACGTCAAAACTGTCTAAATTTGTACCATCACTTTTCTCCCTCCCTCTTGGCTCAAGCACACTCTGTGTTTCTACTTTACGTTTTTACAGAATACAGACACACCAAAAAAAGTGGAAGGAGGGAGGGGGGAATTGAGATATTATCTCTTCCCCCCCCCCTTTTTCGCGACGAAAATACGTGAAATTATTTTTAAAAATTTTATTTTTATACGGTATTTTATCGTTTTACTAGCACTTGTGTCAATGTAACTCTTAGATTTAAAGTTGTAATGTGTAGTTGCCTAATCATTCAACCAACATTTGTAAGGGTGGGGTGGGACAATGGGGTATAGACACCCTCCTAATTCCTTTACCTTACAGAGAATTCGCACTATTTTGCACCTTGAAATCCATATTTTCACGTGGTAGGACTCCCGGACCCTCCGCTTTATTGGATAGGATATGTGTTACTTCATTATTCTACCAGGTTCAGGAATCCTCACCCCGAATCACGCCCAAATACCAATCATAGCTACGGCCCTACCTAAAAACCCCCGGACAAAAACCCTGGCCGTGCCACTGTTATAGAAGGTAATAAAAATTTTTAATAAAATATTTGTCGCATGTTTGCTCATATTTGAAATTATATGCGAACATGTATGCAATCGCGTCTTTTGGCTATAACTGACATTACATTATGTGACGACCCAGAGCTCGTTGAATTGCCTAGGTGTTCGTGCATACATATACATACACACACACACACATATATATATATATATATAAATTATACATACATACATAGTTATATATATATAACTATGTATGTATAATTTTATAGGTATATATTGGTCAACATCGCTCTATAAAGATTAAATGCAGCGTACACGAAACGTAATAGATAATATTTAAACATTAAAAAAACTGTTTTATGACAAAGATTCATATTAAAACTGGCAAAATCGTACTTTAAATATTATATTTATTAACAGATTTGCTACATTGTCTTAACATAAATTGCAACGATATATACATGGTATGCAAGTTCAGATTCGTTTTCAAGAGCCCGTGGTTTTTGACGTAATTTTAAGAGGCTGGTAAATACAATTGTAGGAAATAAAAAACTCTTTAAAAAAATCTTGCCCTGAGATCTAAAGCAAGGCAGGTAAGTATTAAAGGTTAACAAAACTTCGGCATTGAGATCATTATAATCAGAACCAATTGCACTGAAAAAATATTATAGTTGCAGATACCATACTTCTGTTAAAATAGGGAAAACAGAACAGTTTGGCTGTTTGTGCTACTCTGGATAGTTCCTTCAACAATCTGTTTTGTAGAACAAACAAAGAGATTTGTTGCTTTGACACACCACATGTTAACTTCTACAAAACAGATTGTTGAAGTAACTGTTCAGAGTAGCACCAACGACCAAACTTTTTGCTGTCTCTATTTTAACAGAAGTATGGTACCTACAACTATACTTTTTTTTTTTTAGTGTGTAATGCGATTAAATAAAATGGCTGGGACGTATCACGGTGTTAGTTAGGAAGAACCCTAGCATTCGCTTGCCTGAAATGTATTCTTTTCTGAAAACCGAAGGTTTTCATTGGCTTATTTGGTGCAGTTGGTGGTGGTTCTTTTTTAAAGTCGGAGCATTCGAGGAACTATATGGGAAAAAATATGCATATGTTTGAGGCTATGTAACGCATAAAGAATACGTGAAAGGAGCAGCATCCATACATCACATCAATATTATACATTTTGTTGAATGTAAGCACGCGTCTACAAAATAACGACATTAAAATTTGGCAAAGAAATTACTTATGATCATTGCAGTAGGCCAGGGTTTACATTTTGGGTAGACTATATATATTTCCAATTATTCGAATTGTATATAAAAACATACTCCACAACCTAAGGCATACCCATCTGAGATGCGGCCCAAAGCAAGTGGATTAATGCTTAATAAATCAGCATTTGAAGTTTTGTCAGAAACTGAGTTAAAAACCGATATAATTTACCTGCTTAAAAAACAATTGACTAACGTTAACCTGTAAAAGTAGTATGTTGTGGAACTGCGGCCATGCGAAGTCAATATCGTGTGATAGAGAGTGTAGACGAAATTAATCGAAGACTTCGAATATGTCAGTGTATTACGTTGATCAAGTAGGAAACACAATTATTTCATATATAAACTTACATTATGTAGAGGAAGGAGACTGTGTATTAAAGTGATTATAGCAGACTACGAAATACGTGAATTGTCTGTTGTTGACACTGAAGGAAATGTAATACTGCGACAATCTTACTTTTGTAAAATTAAGGACAACAGATCTGTCGGTACTTACAGTCTGGGTTGTTCCTAGAACAATATTGTTCTGTAGAAGTTACAAAATGATGCGTTAAAGAAACATGCTGTTTATTACGTCTGTAGAACCAATTTTTTGTAGGGGCAATCCAGATAATACCGACTACCAAACAGGAAAGTTGTCCCGGTATTGAGAGAAGGACAATAACAACAATACTTTACTTTCGTTAGAGAATCGGTAAGATCACTCTACTTAACATAAGGGCGCGGTATACATGTTTTCAACGTCTTTTTATTTTTTATATTTGTACTAGATATTTTTTTCTTATTTTCAACATAAATTGTGACTAAATCTTCTTCTTAGGAAATTTTTGTATCTCTCATTGTTTTGCGTAATGACTCGTAAATCTCAAAAATTGCATTTTACGGTTATATGTACTCCACTAATACCAACTGACAAACCAATCTGAAAAAACTCACAGTGTATAACAATATTGTAGGCTGTAATTTAACATATGTAAAAAATTTATTTTTTGTTTTAATTAAAAATGTTGAATTTTGAAATAAAAATTTAAAAAGTCAATATTTTTTTTTGAAAATACAAAAATTTATTTTTATTATAAAATAAAAATTGACGTTGAAAACTAATGTAGACAGCGCACTTAAGTCATAACGAAAATTCTTACAACTATAAATGTTTTAAATCACCGATGTAAGCTGCAAAACTTCCTGGACAAGCCTTCTAAGCCGATGACTACAATCTAAATCGCCGAAGTTATGTACTACCTTACTTGTTTGCTAGTACAATGCTATGGTTCCACTCAATCATGCAAATTAAGCTGGAATATGCCTAAGAACTTCTTTACTTTTTTACATCTTCACAGTGGACTACAACAGGAAGCTCAAGGACCTCTGCAATTTTAAAACAATATCTGTGGTCTGGTTCGAAGTCTAAACAAGAGGGGTGTTTTCAAAGTAAAAATTCACTGCGAACTGGAGCACTGAATATTTTCCGTGTGATTTATTTTAATGATGTTTGTGATCAAGCTAACCACTCTGATTACAGCAACCACTCACAACTTCTCGTAGTACCTGATGACAATGGCCACTATCTACACAGTAAGAACGTTTTCTTAACAGCAAAGAAAGATTTAGTTTTAAGGACATTTATCTAATGGTTTTTCTTTATAGCAAGTAAAAATTTTTAAATTTATGTTTGGTGCTACTCCATATTTACTTAAAAAAATTTCTTTGTTGTAGCGAAGATAAAATTATTAATTATTTTCCGACACAAAACTTGTGTTGTAAATAGCACAACTAACTTCACTGTACAGAATTCTGTTCACTTATCTTATTAGCATCACAATTTTGTTACCTTTCTTGTTACTTTCAAACAAACATTTTCTTTGTGACAAAGTAACTTTGAAGCGGACTCATATTAAAACAAATTTTCCTTTGCTGCAACAATAATTTTGATGTTGAACAGAGAGTAATTAAAAGAATTCTTTTTGTGACAGCTCAGCTGGTTTAGTATTTTGTAGTCTGTTCTGAATTACCATTTGGTTTTCAGTGTTGTCTACGCTGCCAGCACTATTTCATCTTGAATCGCTCGGTAAGCAAGTTTGTTCCACGATAATAAATTATTGGATTTCGTTATTGAAAAGAAATTTACCAGTTAATAAAGTTCACTCGTTTATATAATTGACTGCACTTCAGATGTTTTAGTCTCAATATGCGCTTATTCTCCGTAGAACATTGAAAGATTCGCTTTTGAGCGTAAGGATCGTCTCCAAAAGTCTGAAAACAATTTCTCTAGTAAGTTGATATAATTGAAATTAATAAATTATTTTTTTAAATGATGAATATGTGCTTGCTTTAATGAATATGTTTATTCAGTATTACAGATTTCTGCCTAAATTTTTTTTAAAAATATAGTTGACTTCAATAAGATTATTTCAGGTTTTCAAGCCATGTGCACTAATTTTAGTCGTTTCTTTTTGCATCTAGCCAGAGTAACTATTATTAATTAATATTTGTGTTTGTCCTGAGAAGTATTGTGTGATTATATTTATATTTTGTGGTTTTTGTTTCTATTTTTGTTGAATACGGTGATCGGAATGTTTCATAATACATATCTAGAAAGGGAAAAACAAAATTCGCTTGCAACCAGTTTGATCTCTAGCGATCGATACCAAATTGTGACAAATCGTTTGCCGCAGGCTTATAGCTCCGAGCGAGTTGTCAACTAATTGATATGACTGCCGATTAGCAAATTCGTGCGTCACGCAGGCTGACCTGTTTACATTGTTCATGACGTAAAAGTGCGGCTGACGTTTACCGCTGCTGTTCCGTCAAAGTTTGCCCCTGGCTTCGTTCGGCAGGCCTCGGTGTTATGGGTGATCGATAAATTAATCAACTGTCGCATGCCAGTGACGAGAAATACGCGCGTGCGGAGAATTCGCGATGGCCACGCGCTAATCCCGGCTTCAGTGGCAAATCGGCCTGCTCTGTGCTTCACCTTAATTGTAAAACCTCGTAACTCCATTTGTTCGTGTTTTTACATTTTATCCCTCGGAAATAATCTTAACAATGAGGTATTTACAAAAATGTGGTAAAATAAGTAAATACGAACAGTTCTATTATAACAACATAATGTAATCTAACGTCTCCTTTCATTGCGGGAGAAATTTAATAGAATTTCTCCCCTCCTTCATATATTGCTATAAAACGGAGTTGCGAGGTTTTACAATTATGGTGATTAGTGGCTTTCTGCTCACATGTAGATTACACAATGAAGTCCCATGAGCGTAACGATCGTGAATTTCTAGTTGAAACAGATGCAAGATTGGTATAAGTAATACAACGAGTGAATAATCTGCATGTGACTTGGCTGGGATACCCTCGTTGTAACGAGAAATAAACTGCAGTCGTAACTCACAAACTCCATAAGCAAAACCAGGGGAGGTCATATGTATATATATAGCCTATCCAATATTTCTAGGAGTTTCTTGATACAATGTTCATATGGAGCATGGGTGCTCTGTAGTTATACTTAAGAGTGTTGCTTGGTTTGACATCTGTGAGAATTTGGCTTAGGGAAAAGCATGCTAGTGAAACAGCATTTTGAGATACCAGTTTTGATGATAAATACTTCAAACGAAAACCAATTTGTGAGAAATGTTAATGTGAACCGCTGTCCAGAGCAAAATATATTAATTAGCTTTTTACTTTTTTTCATGTGTTAAACTGTCAAAATGTTCCAGAAATCAGGCTATACATTTTTGGTACAATAGGCTCCAGTAGGCAAGAAGTACGGATTTTTGTGCACAAAAAAGTCAGTGGTGGCAAATATTTGTTTTAAACAGGAACCTCGGAAATAGCGAATATTGTTAAAATATATTTGGTGCAGGGGCAAAATGTACGAGAGAGCGAAGATACCATCGCTGGGAAGATGGCCGTCTACCGGGCGCAAGAGGTGCGAGGCGCATACTCTGTCAAGGCGAGAGCGAAGAGATGTACGAAAGTGATATGTGATGGAGGGGGAAGGCGGCATTTGTCCTTGAGTTCTTCTACGTTTTCTTTTACAAACCGCCTGGCAGAATTCCACCGACACCGATACTTATTAAAGTTCTCGTCTCCCCCCCTACCCCTCTCTTATAAACTTAGGGCCTGCTCCTTGATAGCTCATGTAGTGGAAGAGCGCAATGGTTATCGCTGTTTAGTGTGGACAGCGACACGAAATACTACCCGCACAATAAAAGGCTGTAGCAGGCCAAACAGGCAACAGTGTTAAAGTAGCCGTGTGCTGAGGGCACCGAGCGGTGTGCACAGCTTCGGCCGTAAGGAGATTATTCGAAAACTGCTCATTGTACATGACTGATGTTTCCTTAAGGGTGTTCAAGTGCGATAAAATCATAATTTTATAATTTTTATGAAATATTGTTAGTTTTATAGACGATACTTGTGAATACATTTTTCTTTTACGAAACAATTTTAACTGGCATAGTTTTCTCATAACGGTGCGTCAAAGTCAAAATGTGCATGATCTGCTGCCATGCCAATAGTGAAAATCAATTGACTTACGTTAGTGAATTAATTTACGGTGAAAAATAACATACTATGGGCTACATAATAAAATATTTTCAAAAAATCCCGTGAACTATTTTTGAGTTTTAAAAAATTGCTGAATTTTCAACTTTTTTCCTGTACTTTTGCGATTTTTTAAATAATTCAAAATATTACGTTTAATCATTTAAATCCTTTATTACATAGCTCATAGAATGTAATATCACAGATAATTATTTTGTTTATGTAGGTCAGTTGGTTTTCACTATTTGCATTGCAGCAGAACAAGCAAATTTTCACTTTGTCGCACCGTTATGAGAAAACCATGAGATTTATAATTGTTGTGTAAGAGGGAACTGTACTCACAAGTATCGTCTACAAAATTAACACTATTTCATAAAGATATAAAATTATGTTTTTATCGCACTTTTATTTGTAAATAATTGTTGATATTTTTTAAACTTTCATTTAAAAATTCAGCATTTTTGTATTTAATTTTTTGTTTTTATATGTGTAAAATGATAGCCTATAACATTGTTATTCACTGTGATTTTTGTCGGTTTGGTATGTCAGTTGGTTTTAGAGGCGTACTTAAAACCTTAAAGTGCTAATTTTGACGTTTACGACTCGTTACGCAAAAACAATTAGAGATACAAAAGTTTCCTAAGAGGAAGATTTAATCACAAATTATGTATAAAATAAGAAAAAAATTTCTGGTACGAATAAAAAAATAAATAAAGACATTGAAAAGTGAGGTGAACCGCGCCCTGGGCGAGACGTAGTGCGCGGGCTGTCTCTTCCTAACTGCTTCTGCTGTTCTAGGCCTCGAACGTGCAAAATACATTCACCTAGTGGTCACCTTAAGGGTGAGCATGTGGTAACAATCGTATGTTCTAGGCCTCGAACGTGCAAAATACATTCACCTAGTGGTCACCTTAAGGGTGAGCATGTGGGTAACAATCGTATGTTCTAGGCCTCGAACGTGCAAAATACATTCACCTAGTGGTCACCTTAAGGGTGAGCATGTGGTAACAATCGTATGTTCTAGGCCTCGAACGTGCAAAATACATTCACCTAGTGGTCAACTTAAGGGTGAGCATGTGGGTAACAATCGTATGTTCTAGGCCTCGAACGTGCAAAATAC
>PNEQ01096430.1:0-19391 GCA_003012365.1 Medauroidea extradentata
AATTAGTCGATGGAGAGAAACCAGCGTTATGAGACATTAACGCGCAGGTATTTATAACTAAGGTTACTTTTTATTATATTTTATATTCAGCCCCGTGCATTTAATGAGTAGATATTGTAGCTAAAATGTATCGGAGCAGTTTAATGTAGTTGTAAACATTGCACGATCCTATGTAAATAAAAGCATGTGGCAATGTTGACGTTTACATGCAGCGGAAAGATATAAACTGGCAGAAAATAGAAATTAATCAGGGCTTTTTTGAGTGTTCACTTTATTCCGAATCGCCTAGTACATTAATTTGTAATTCAAAACCGCCACTAAAACCACACACGCGATACACACAACTCAAGAATTCAAGTTCCATTCAGCATACAGCCATGAACATCGACGTACTTATCAGAAACAATAAATAACATATTTTCTTAATGTGTGAAACAGAAAAAAATTGCTGTTTCTGATTCCAGATATACTCAGGTTGGCGATTGTAAAACATAATAATTTACAGATTACTAACGACTTCACATATTTTAGCAATGATAGTCATAAACAGTCACTTATAATACTTTTGACCATGTTTATCAGAAACGCACATTTATAACACAACAGGCAAACACACTCAAAAACTTAACTCGCTTCCAAGCCAAGAGACGAAAACCTAACTCTGATGCCACCTGTCGGCGGAATTTTGAACTACGTCTGTGGCGCGAGCGCTAGCGGCAATGTGTCAACGACAGCTGAAGTTCAGCTGCCCGGTTGCGTCACTTTGTGGTGGCGCCAATTAAGTCCAACTACACAGTCAGTAGGTATATCAATAAGATCATAAATAAATATTTTAAAGAATATTAAATACACAGAGGTCAAATGCATTTGATGTTCTTTCACTAATGCTGTATTCAAATAAGAAAATACATGGAATTATATGCATGATTCGCTACCAACCATACAAACAATACAGTAACGTAACTTTTGTCAATGTTGACTTATATTCAGTAACGGCTAGTCATTTTTTTTTTCTAAGGTTAAATCTTTAGTGTTCACTTTATTCCGAATTACCTATAGTTGATATTAATTATATTCAAACATTATTATATATGTTATGGAATATTGATTTGTAATAAACTTATATGACTAAATTAGTGACAGTTTGTAGATCTATGTTACTAGATGCATTATGATAGTTAAGTAATTGCATTTTTTTGTAAACTAATTAGTCGTTTCGCGCGGAAAGATACGAACTGGCTGAAAATAGAATTTCAACAGGGCCTATATAGGCATTATGCATTTATGTAGTTAAATGTACGACAGGGCCTGCATGGCCCTAAGCTTACCAGATTAATGTGTTTTCTTATAAGACAGTTTGGCACAAAGGAAAGTTTTGCTGCTATCGCTAGTGATTCTAATAAAATACATTACTGCAGTAAAATTACTTCTGACTAGGCATAGCAAAGAAAGAAGTGATTTAATTTTGGAGTGTGAAACAAACCGATTTCGGCTTTTAAATTATCAACTTCGTGTAGCCTAACTTTATATTCACGAAAAGTTCTGTGATTGGTCAGTTTGCTAAACTAGCGACAGAAATTATCCCTTGTCCAACTAATGACATCGCTCTTTCTAACCTGTATTAGAATTAACCTTAAGGGGTATGGAAATATAAGATGTCGAACGAACGACTGGAATACTCGATCGTCGATCAAATCTAAACTACTCATCAAATAATTCGACGGAATTTTTTTGCCGAGTAGATATTCTATTAGCGTACGTTTATTTATATGTGCATTGTGTCTTATTCGTTTTGTTTCAGTGTACTGAATGAATAATGTGATTTTTTGTGTGTTAATTTATTTCACGAGAACACCAATGTAAACCAAAAATTAAGGTAATGTCAAATAAACGACGTCAGTGTTAAATGAGAACGACGGGGAAAAAAATTCAAATAGTAACGTATTATCTTATATATGTAGGTAAATTTTATTAATGTAAACGGAACGAACTATTTTCGGCCTTTTTCCATTGAAACTCGAACTGATTATTTATTTCCATCGGTGATATATGGGAGTAAAATATATTGGCACAAAGAGTCACTAAACCAACTTTTTAAATTAATCTTTAGACATTTAATTTTGTCTGAATCACTTAGCGAAATGCATCGATAAATAAATTTAAATTTTAGTTTTATAAGAATGTTTTTGACTAGCAATGAATTATACAAACTTAAACACGTTATTTTTTTGCCACATTCAAAACAAAATCTTGCTACCACCTACGCAAATTCCGTTTAAACTACGTCGCAACTGAGCTACAAAACGTTTATTTGAGACTGCCAAAACCAGTTAGGCCTATTAATGCAGCCTATTTTAAAATCTCATCGCGCTGCGCAAGTGGGAATATCCAAAATCCTACATAATTCACATAAAGTAACGTATATGCCTATTTCCAGTGTAACTCAGTCTACAGAACTTAACGATTTTGATCTGAAATGACAGTTTTTTTTTTACATTGAGAGCTATAAAATTAAATTCAGCAAAAATATTACAAACGTTTACACATAAAAAAATAAAGAGGTAGGCCTATATATAACCATCACTTAAATGATTTTTAAACTTACTTGAGAAGATGCGTAGCGAATCTTCCATATATCTTCCAAAAATTGTAATTATAGTTGTGATAACTCCTTGGAAATATAAGTTTCAAGTACAGTGAAGGTTGTGCGCACCATACCTTCACAATGATCTCTTGCACGTAGCGCGAAGAAGTACGAAAGCTTCTCTCTACATGGAAACTGTACTGTGCTACTTATGTGGCGGAGCCGTTGCTCCAAGTAATTTCGGTTTGTTCCGCTAGGCAGCGTTATAGCAGCAGATCAGCCTGTCTCCATGGCAACAGGGTGTGGGCGGGAGTGGCTACTGCTTGTTCTCGGGCCCACTGTGCGAGCTGGGCGGAGTCACCCGACCACGAAGAGGCGTGGCCTGGTGTTGGTAACCATCTTGGTCTGTGGGAGGGAGACACCCCGCTGTAGAGTGCTGCCACATAGGTTCCGACCGCAGAACTACGTTGTCGTATCACATTGATTTGAGGCTGGCTGCATGTCGGCAGCAACTGTACACCTCAATTCCCATTCTAGCCGGGAGCATATCTGACCTTCATTTCTTTCATTTTATCAACAGATTTACGAACGGCAAACGCGTTGTTTGGAAATTTGAGTTTCCTATTCATGAAACTTAACAACCTAATAATAAAGAGACAGTTTAATTACTCGCGAAAGGAGAAAAGGATAACGGTGTGGTGAAGGTTCCATCTCAGCATGAGAAGCCGCTCGCAGTGTGTTATAGGAGCACATATTTTCAGATTCGTATCCTTAGCGTTAATTAGTACTTAATGTTCAGTGTCTAACAGTGGCGGGGCGAAAAATTTAAGAACGAGTTAGGATAATTTACACGTAGGGCCACTATATGAGAATGTGAGGCCCGGGGCTGCATAAATCTGCCCCCCCCCCTTTTTTTTTTTTTTTTTTTTTTTTTTTTAGATGCAGTGATAATGTGCGCGTGTAAGCCCTCATACTTTCCTGACTTGGCTGCGTTGTCACAGCTCTGACCTAGGAAATCCTGAATATATCAATGACATTATATACGTGCACTATAACATTAAAATATCTTTCATTGAAACCATCGATGTTTAATGGGGACTTCAGAGATGCCCATTCATTAAAAATTATAAATATTTTTTTTATCCAAAAATCCGCGAGACCCGGGGCAAATACTGCTTAAATAGCACCATTTTGCACCTTAAAAATAATACAATTTTGCATCTCGAAAGAAAAAAAATTTTTCTACAGAAACTTTTTAAATAGCACAATTTTGCGCCTTGAAAATCCAAATTTGCCCTTATAAAAAACTGTTTAAATAGTACCAACTTGCACCTTGAAAGTCCACATTTCCCCATATGGAAACTGGTTAAGTAGCTTAGTTTCACTCCTTGAAAATCCACATTTTTCACTTATGATAACTGCTTAGTTAGCACCATTTTTTACCTTGAAAATCCCAATTGTCACTTATGGAAACTGCTAAAAGAGCGCCATTTTACACCTTGAAAATCCTAATTTTTCCGGATGAAGACCCCCAGACCCTACCGCTTTGTTGGAGGGGAGGAAGACCGGTGTCACTTTATAACGTTCCCAGGTTCGTGACCCCCAAACACCAATTCTTACAACGGCCCTGGCCTATCCAACCCTCGAAACTTAGAACTTCCCCTCCCCCCGGGTTCCTTTTATTATTATTATTATTATTTACCTGAATAAACTGTCTAAGAGAAAATATACTGGTCTGCCATGTTCAGCAGCAACTCAATATAGTCAACTGAGAATCTTCTTACTTGGGCCGATTTCCGCCGAAAATAAACCAAAGTGGGTTCTACATAGGGCCTAGCTGCCAGCCTCTTAGATAACTTTTTATGTAATAATTTTACATTCTCTCGTGTTGGTAGATGTTCAGGCATCATAGGTATGTTTTTTTTTTTTTTTTTTTTTGCATGCACTACGGTTTCTGACCAGATTGATGAATGCAACACTGTTCCATGGAAAATGTATGCTACAAAATGAATTTAGCAAAACACAAATCTGAATGACCTCTTGTGACGGGATAATTTTGAACATTTTCAAGCGAATATCCATCAAAATAACGTTACTTACGCTTTACGCACATAAAAAAATAGGCTATGTTTATTACGAGACAGGCATTGTGTACGTTTATACTGTCACCCGAAAGTCCAGTTTCGGAAACCTGGGTGCGGAGTAAACAGCGTTAAATCCGTGTTTCATTGTTGAGAGAAATCTGAGTTCGTAATTCAAGTTTCGTGACGAAAGTTATGCTTATTTCATGTGCGTTGTAAACTGCGAAACTGGAACTGCGAGTACTACAGTGGCCAAATAAAACACAATTTTCCGAAACTCCAATTTCTCATTGTGATGTAAACCTCAGACCTTGGTTTCCTAAGCAAAACTTTCGGGCGTCGGTATAACGGATAGATTGAAAAGAGAACGTAATAACAAGATCTGCTGTTGAACTGCGACACTGCCTCTATCAGAATTATGAAGTAAAAGAGTTTTTTTTTTTTTCCAAAGAGAAACCTTATGCACTTAGGCAACAAATTATATACTCACGTAAGTTATGAAGTAAGCACCCGTTCAAAAACTGATAGTAAATTATTAATACAGTCCCATAAAACTAACTACTTTTCAAATTCCTTTAGTGTCTCTGCTGCCAGATTCTGGAATGAGCTGAGTCAGAACGTTCGCGGCGAGGACTATTTCGTAAATAAATGTATCAATCTCTCCATCAACCAATTCAAGATGAAGCTGTTGCAGTGCTTGCTACTGCGCGACCACGATCTTCAAAGTTGACATATTGAATGAATGCTTGTATGAATGTACGTATGACTGAACTTAGTGTTAATTGTTTGTTTCCTTCTTACTGTGTTTTAAAATTAAAACTATATAAAGTTTTCAAGTGCCTGTTCAGAGTGGCTGTCTTTTTTAAACATTAAGGCTATTACTGTTAGTTAGGTATTATAGTTTATTGCTATTAATTTTTATTTTATTTTCTTTTAATTTTAATCTCTAAAATAAGTGTTGTATGTACCTAATATGGGTTCAGTGTAAGAGAAGGCATATATGCCTTAGCTGCGCCTAATAAAGACGATTTTATTATTTTATTATTATTATTATTATTATTATTATTATTATTATTATTATTATTATTATTATATAGTAGTTGTAGGCTATACGACATAACCCAGAGACTTCGGACATATTGGATAAGTTTTTGTTTTTCCTAGGGAGTAAGAGTACGTCAACTAGCCGAATGTACAACTGATCGAAAGTTTTTCAAGACCCTCCATCCATTCCTTCTTAGCCAATATGTATGAAGCAAGTCAACCACTTCAGTAACGTTTACTATTTCTACTAGTAAAGATGGAGCGTATGTTGTCTCAGGAAAACACGCTCCTAAGACGAATGTGCAACTGATCTACTATTTAGGTCAGGTGATCCATCAGGCAGAAGATATATGTAGGCTACCAACTGACCGAATATTCAAGGCTAGGTTATGTTCAGTTAGGTTAGTTTTTGCCGCTTCCGACAATTGAACGTTCGGTCAGTTGATACAGACTTCTCGGCTGTGGATGAAGTATTATTGTTCTGAACATTTAAAAACTACCTCTATAAGTGCTTCATAATGTTGATTGGTTAGGATTTTTAATTTAAGCGTATATTCATACTTTCCTTCTCTTCCAGTGGTGGTTTAAGAAAGAGAGTATTTCTTCCCCACACTATAAAAAAGTCACGACGGTTGAACATTCGGACAGTTTATAAAAATCATTTTCCTTATTCGATTTGCTTGTGGCGCGGTGTAGGAAGGTAAAGGGGAGGGGGGGGCATGTTCATGAGCGAAGTGTGGTGGCGTAGCGTGGCAGGGCCGGCATCATTTGAAACAGAAACTGATTACAGGAGCTGGCCAGTGCGTCATGTGTCGTGAACTCTGGCGCGGTTAGTTGATGCAGGGGGAGAGTCGTGACGTCACGTCTTCCCCTCCCTCCACAGACGAGGGTGGCCATTGTTTCCCCGGCGAAGGGGCGGGGCCGGTCACGCCGGGCGGGCGGCTGGCTGGCGGGGCAAGTCGTGACTGCGACGGCGCGGCGCGTGTCTAGATGGGAGATCACGGTCACGACTGAGCAAGGCGCGCCGTGACTCGTTGTCCGGCCATGGCCTGGCCAGGACCGCCACTGACTGCCCTCGCCTTGGGTGCGTCGGCGCTCTGACGTGACTAAACACCTGGCAATCAAGGTCGTGGCAACTGCCCTTTGAGGGGGGTGAATTACCAAAAAAATCCACCACTCTCTTTGATAGTGCGCTTGGGTGTGATCGTTCTACATTTTTCCTTGCGAATAAACCATCATTCTGAAATGTAAATGTGGGGAAAGGAGGGGGCGAGAGACATATTGCCGCCTATCCTATGCCGCAAAAGCGACGGAGCTGTAAGGGCGACCTTGAACCGCGCATCAAATATCTCATCGCACTACTGTGGGACTTAAAGCGATGACATAATGTGTGTAAGTGGAATAGTTTCGTGCAAGGAACCTCGCATATACGCGCAGGTTATCTAGACTATAGCCTACAGGCCCGCAACAAAAAAGCTTTTTAAAATTGTAAATTTTGAATAGACTATTTTTTTTTTTTTTTTAATCGTAGATGTCGACATAGAGTAATGTTGAACACATTGATGATTTTCTCATGCATATTCTTTTTATTATATATTTACAAGCTGATACTAGGGCCTATAAAGTAGAAGTTTATAGGCTACACGTTATTAATTAACTTTTGATGTTCTTTTTATGATATTAGTTAGAAAATCTATTCAATCACAATTTTTCTGGCTAATTTTAAAAAATTGTCCAAGGTAGAGCCCTTAAATCTATCTGATTTATTGTGGTTGGATGTCTCCTAGATCCCTGGAAGGGCCTTCACCACAATTTCAGGCTAGGGGTCTGCCAGATTAAATAAACGGCCCTGCAAGACTGGGTACAAGTGGGAGGTAGGCTATACTTTGTTTCTATCAGTTTCAGAAAATTTGGGCAGTTCTGAAGCTAGTTACGGCGTACATGTGAGATTCAATATTAGTAGACATTATTGGTAATGAACCCGATGTGTCCATTCTACCGTATGTGTAGTAAACTTAGTTGTGCATTGTGAAATACATTACATACTGTTTTTAAAAATTACTACCTTAGTAACTGTCAACATTTACCGAATTTATACTAAACAGGATAGCGTTCACCTCAACTGACATTTGAGATTGAGCGTTCATCAACTATAGACGTTCATCAGACAATGCCAGGCTGTTAAGAAACTTACTCGGAACATTTCGGGAGGCGATTCTTTGTGGGATAAGGTGACGAATTTGTATAACCTAGCTCAACTAATTTGTGAGGAATCCGCCCTTGAAAATTCAAGTTTATAATTAGATTTTTTTTTCGCAAGATTTCGAACAGGTTGTAGAATAAAATCAGCTTTAATACCACCCGTCTCGTGCAAAAAATAGGGGTGACCACCACTTAATAACATGCAACATTTTCTCCGTCATGTGCAGTTCATTCCTCGGAATAAAGAAGTTGCTCCTGGTGCAAGTGACGAAATGTCAGCGTTGACATTACAATGTCGGGTTTGTAGGCAATACGTCATAGAAGCGATGGTAAACGTGCCGTAAACAGCCGTTTAGAGGGGCGAATAATACACAAGGGCAGCAAGACAGAAAGTGTGTGACTGGCATTGCATTTGTTCAGTCGTTTGAAACTTCGTACGTGTACGCAAGAGTACGTTACAAAGCATGCATAACATACGAGTGTGATGTATTGTTACACATCACAAGCGTACATGATATGCCGATAATGCAGTGCTACATTCATTTAAACCAAATGAAATAGGGAATTGTGGGGCATCGTACTATAAAGTTTTGAAATATCACAAAAACATAACTTATACGAAACTAACACGAATATCTAATGAACGTCGTTAATTTTTAACACTATTGTTACATAAATACTCACGCGATCTTATTGTAGATTGTCCATCTGTCGGGCTGTAAGTGCACTGTTGGTTCGCGATATCATTTTCAAAAATTGAAAACGAGGGGAAGAGTAGGCAAGCCAGCAAGCTGTAGATTCGCATATGCGGGAAAGATGGTGGTTGAAAGAGCGAGAGTCTCTATATGCTCGTGTAAAACATGAGTGTCGCTAAGAAATATTATCTTACTTCCTCAGCACCGCTCCCAATAATATTCTCGTTGAATTGTGACAATATGTTGTCGTCGTCCATATCTGAATGGAATTATTTATATCGCTGTTTTTCACGCTTGAACCATTAAAAATTACAGCTTCGCTTCCCAAGGCCATTCCACACAGCATCAACTGTTGATATCCGGGCTTTCTCTCTGTCTCTGTCTGTCTTTGTGTGCACTCTAAATAGGACTCTGTGGTAACAACCAGTGAAGTGTTTAATCACTGAAATTACCATTAACAATCTGTTTCTGCCCGGTGTATCTGTAGATTTCACTGAAAATCAGTTAGTAATTTTATGAAATTCACCGAGAAAAAGTGGAAATCACTTTTAAATCTGTATGATTTAGTCACGGAAAAATCAGCACTGTTTCACTAACTTCAGTTGCTCATTTTTGAACAGAACGAGTGGGATTCCACCGAAGTCACTTCTCACCTATCCAAGTTTACAGTGTATCTCTCTATCTGTGTGTGCGTTTATGTGCCTCTCCGTTTATTTATTTGTGCTTCACCTGTCCTTTGTCTCCGGCTCCCCATTTCTTTGTCTCTCATTTTTTCTCTTTATTCCTCTCTTTCTTTTTCTGACTTTCTGGGTATCTTTTTTTTTTTTTTTTTTTTTTTTTTTTTTTTTTTTTTTTTTTTTTTTTTTTTTTTTTTTTTTTTTTTTTTTTTTTTTTTTTTTTTTTTTTTTTTTTTTTTTTTTTTTTTTTTTTTTTTTTTTTGTGTTTCTCTTGATTATTCACAACTTGTTTTCACCATCCGCTGCATTTTCAATTGAAGTTGTCAGAGTTTTTTTCTCAGAAACATTTATAATGACAGGAATAAAGACTACCTAGGCAGTTAATTACAAGAATGAGCCAAGGAACCTAGCTGGCTTTTGATCCCGATGCTATAGCATTGCTCTCATTGCATGGTTCAATAACTCGAGCATCGTGTACATCGCCTCTGATGCTTCAACCTACATTCAATCCTGACAACTGTTCAGTCCTGGGTTAAGACGTCACTTCTATATTTTCTTCAATTCAACATTTCAACAACCAAGAATATACTTTCTGACATGTAATTAACGAAAAACCAACAGGCAAATTTAATGGCAGTAAAAATAAATTTGCGCATTATTTTCTAAAATTAAAACCAACAAGAACAGTAAAAACGTTTTCTTTTTTAATTTCATCAGTTATTTTCGCGTCGTGCAGAATGACTCGAAAATTTTTAAATAAGTAGCCACAGTTATTTTGGTTAAAAAGTTTGTGATTACTCGTCAAGTGGTCACGTCGGTGTTTATTAATTAAAACGTACTTAATGACTATCCATTTACGGTAATTTTATTCATAAATATTTGATATTGTGAGAAGGTATTTAGTTTCAATATCACATTGCCCGACGCGAGACGCCAGACCATGCATGACCTTGGCGCTCTGTAACATCTGCGTCTGGTGGATTTTACAGAATCATTGGCCTCTTCACCGTGAAATATTTCAAACTACAGTATGTACTACGCTTGCAAAAATATCAGAATGCATCATAGTGTGACAATGTGTATGTATGCCTTATGTTTTTTGCGTTATTATATGGAATTGAAATTATATTTTGAAACTTGAGGTACATGCATGGTATTTATCCTATAAGTTAGTACATTATGATTCTACATAGTTATATAATTATTAATTATGCCATGTTATGTTAATTTTAAATTAAAAATGACATGTAATGTTAAGGGTAAGATTTTATGTAGCACAAATGCTAAGATTTATGTATGGGTTCAGTGTAAGAAACGATCACAATGCTTTAGCTGCACCTTTAAGTCGTAATAAATAAACGAACAAAAATAGTTTTCGGATAACCACTCCAATGCATGCATAGTGTGAAATCAAAATGAAAACGTTTGGCAAGGCTGCACGCAATTGGGTTGTGAGAGGGATGAAGTGGTCTGAGTCCATGCCCACCCCGAAATGTTTGAAGTTACACTGTACATAGAATGGCGGAATGGGGTCCAGACCCCCACTCCCCCCCCCCCCCCCCCCCCCCCCCCCCCCGCCCACACCTTACAGAAACTGTTAAAATAGCACTATTTCGAGTCTTCAAATCCAAACTTCCCGGGAGAAGGCCACAAGTTATTGCTTTCTTTAAAACATCCCAAATTCAGGACTACCTAAAATTGTTGTATTTTTTTTTATATATATTAGAATATCGTGACTACTTTAGTTCAATGTCACGCATCACGTAACCTAGCAATAAACGTTATAAAAACCAAAATTTCAATTTTATGAATTTGTCTTTTAAGATTTTGGCTACGTTCCGAAAAAAAATGTGTGCAGCTCTGCCGTGTAGAAAAGGAATGTACACTTCCACAAACCTTTCCCCTAGTTGCAGCCCATCGCTCAGGCAAGCCAGGTAGGCGCGTCTCTCTCGTCCTGACGAGAACAAAGCGTGAGAGCCGCGGGCTGTCTGAAAGAGGTAGAATTGTCGGTTGTGACGGGTGGTTGGTGGGGAGGGGGAGAAGGGAAGGTAGACGGCGCTGCAAAACAATTTTTTTTTTCGACTTCCCTCCTGCGTGAGCTCCGTGGCTGGCAGAGAGGGGCCTGCCACCTGTCGCCAGGTGACCTTGAGCGAAGGAGCGCCTTGGAAAAGCCCCTGGCATTGTGTCGGGCTGGCCTTGGCTCGTGCCGTACAGGTACGTTGCTGCTTGCAGGGCGAGAACCCCGCCCCCGCGACCCCTCATCAATGCCACATTTGAATACGGCGACAACCGCCCTGTACCGGAACTATCTACACTACTGGGCTGCGTGTCCGGCGTCCGCCTTTCGGCCGAGTGCTTCTTCTAACCAGTAGGGGCAAATATTGAAGCAAATACCCTCCCACGTACTTTCCATAGATATGGCTAGCAGTGAGGGTTTAAAGAGAATGAAGTTGAATAGTAATCCAATAAATTTTCTCTTTTGCCATTTCTTGTGTGGTACCTAGTTGGCCATGATTAATTTAAGTGATTAAGATTTTCAGGACTAAGTACATGTAATTACTATGTTTTATATAAGTACATATATCATGATAACTGCTAACACCGACTAAATACGTTAAATACTGTTAATCTTGTAATATTTATGTGTATATTGATAAATAATCTACGTTGTGTTTTACTCATAGCGTTCTACTTGTAGACTAGAACTAGAAATTCATTCGATTAACTATTTTTTCTGTTGGCCGCACTTACAAAACTCACTTTTTTCGCATGTATTATTTTTTAAAGTGTCAATTGTAGAACGTGTGTGGTATATAAGGTTCAGTGTAAGAGAAGGCAAAATTGCCTTTATTACGCCAAATAAAGGCGTATTATTATTATTATTATTATGATTATTATTATTATTATTATTATTATTATTATTAATTATAACTTTTGTGGCAATAACTGTTACGTTTCTGCCACTAAACAATATTTCTCAAATTTAAATTATTCTTCTATATGTGATGCAAGAATCGTATTCAATTTTATATGGTCTTTTTTTACGTTGGAAGTACGGAAACGGGGAAGGCGCATCAACTCGTCTTCATGTAGGATTCGTATCATTCCTATAAGTTAATTCTAAATTTTTATATTTTACAACAAACTTGAGAAACCCCTATCCGAAAAAGCTTTGTTGGCTTCGTTTTATTCCTTTCAAGCATATGCATTTATGTATCAACAAAAAAGTTTCGTAACATTTCGCATATTACACACTCTACTATTTAGGCAGAAGTCCACCAGCCATTTATCCCCAACCTGTATTTAGTATACAATTTGAAATGAGGTAGAACTTCAGTTTGTTGTGAGATGAAATTCTCACCTCCATGGATACTGCCACTGAACATAACCTTCATACAAGCGTTTGGCGTCACATGTCCAGAGGTTCAGATAAAAATTGCTCGTATATTTTTGTGTATGAAATTAAATTAACATTTATAGAATCTGGGCTCTGACTGTACACAATTTTTTTTCTTCTCTAATAATTAACGCTGTGGCCCCTAGTAATAATCTTCTGCGAGTGGGATCCATGTTTTGATGTTTATAAACAAACTGTCTTGTACAACGGCCGTGTTCCCTGCCAGTACAGCAGCCACTACCGTGGAATAAGAATATTCCTTGGCAGCAGACGTGGTGGCTGGTATAGCGGCTGATGCAACGGAATTCGTGACAACCTCTGTGGCGGCTGTTACAGAATCAGGTACCGTGTAATATTGGCTTTATGATAATTAGGCAGTTTGGTGTTAAATAAGCACGGATGCTTGCTGTAACTATCACAAAGGGAAATAATTTCCTCACTCGACCAAGTCTTCGCCGCCATTTCTACTGTTCGGTTGTGTGGTTTAGCCAGGTGCCGCTTGGAGCGCCATACGTTCTGATACTGCAACATGATTGGTCTGGTACGGAATCTGCTACCGTTACTGCTACGGGAAATAGAACATGTTCTATTAGCAAACCTGGTATGAAATCTCGCTCTGCCAGGTCAAATCTGCTACTGTTTCTGTGACACCGGCCGTTTTAGCGGCTGCTATGGTGGACCTTGCGCAGTCTGTTACGAAATCAGGTACCATGTAATATTGGCATAACTCTCCCTTGTGCTACCGGAATACCTATATACAGGATGTTCAAAAACAAGCACACAGTAAGCACACCACGCGAACACTGGGCTAAATTAGAGACGATAAGGTTAGCAGCAAAATGTTAGGCGATGACATTTTATACGCACAATGTAGCAACATAGCACTGTACTTAGTCCCCTCTTGCGCTCCACATATACCTTAATTTCCTTAATTTAATTTAATTTAATTTCGTCTTTATACATGGCGCAGTTAAGGCATTATCACCTTTTCTCCCACTGTACCATATACTGTACATAAATATTGCATAAGTCTTACTGGATAAATTACATTTTACACAATAATTTTTAATAAAACATAAAATCAAGCACAAGCCAGATTTATGTAAAAATTTTACTTTACCAATTAGATTTAATGATTATTATAATTAGATTTGGTAATGATGATTCTTATATGCAATGATAATTTTATAAAATTATGATGGCGTTGGGTCATGTCGCGCATTGATATTGTATATATTTATTTATATTAATTTATTTATTTATATTTCTTTATTTATAATACTATGATTGACATTTGTTAAGGAATATCATTTGTGAACTACCATCACAACAATGTTAGAAATTAAAAGTAAGTATCATACGCAGTCAGTAACTATTAACCGTAATGATGTAAAATAAGAAACTCGATAAAGGATAACAATATATAACAACATTCTGAACTGTCTACATAAATAAATAATAGTTAAATGGCTTAATTAATATTGTACACTGTTTACGTCTGACACATAGATAAAATATGTAGCTATATAAATGTAATGTAGTTACTGCATACTGAACTTTAATACGAGATCGCTAAATAGTTAATATATTAAAACCTTGTAAGATATTTTTGCAGTTAGCCAAGGTGGCAAAGAAATTAATAATTAACATATGAATGTACTAATATGTTTATATATATACATATATATTTATATTTATACATATATATATAAATTCTCGTGTCACAGTGTTTGTTTCCATACTCCTCCGAAACGGCTTAACCGATTTCAATTAAATTTTATATATACATTCTGTAGGTCTGCGAATAGGTTTTTATCTATTTTTATACTCCTAAGCGCTATTGTTTAGTAAATATTTTTAATTTATTTATGTGACAAAACAACGTTTGTCGGGGCCGCTTATATATATATATATATATATATATATATATATATATATATATATATATATATATATATATATATGAGACGCTTATAATGATGGTGGTGTAAGTCAATTTTACTAAGAAATGCTTTTTTCATTCATATTAAACACATTTTAAAAGAAAATTCCGTTACAATTATTACACTTATTTATTTATTTATTTGTTGACTTATTTTACAAATGGCGAAGTTAAGGCATGTAGCCTTCTCTTACACTTTACCATTTTTTACAGATGCACAAATTAATATTACATATACATAGAACTGCCAAAAACTAAGGGGAAATAATTAAAAACTAATGATGACTAACATGACAATACAACAGAGCACTTAACATTTTCGTGTGGAGTAGCGACTAATAAATACTCGTACGGAGTTTACGATTTTTTAAAAAATATTCCCAACACAAGTCCTAACTCGTTGTTGTGTAGATATGCGATTGGCTTTTATTGCACAAGACAGAGAAATAGACATTAGAAATGTATTGACATATCCATTGAGTCCACTACTAATGGTTCTTAAAGACGCAAATGGTTACCCAAGAACAACGGACAAAAACCAGCTCATTAGGGCTTTAGAAAAAAATTCCCTTCTAAAAACCACTATCTTATTTGCTGTGCATCTTACGAATTAGTGTAACCTTTGGTAAAGTAGCGGAGATAATCCTGAACCGATTGTTGAGTCACCCTAGCTTTCAAATTCATGTAGTTTTTTATGAATACCGAGAAAACTCAATAAAAACTTTCTAAATAATAAAGAGACGCCGAGGATTATGTGAATAAGCCATGTACAGTGACATCAAATGGGGGTTTCAGGTGAAATCGCGGAGCAATTTCCTTTCTACTGAGCACAACAAAGAAAGTATTATGGTTTTTCTACGAGAAGCTTAGCAGTTACCCTTGCTACGAGGTTCATTGAAAGGGAAGGAATTATTCTTGTCCATTGAAGGCAGCTGCATAATAATAACAAGTGAAAATACGGCAGAGGTATCAAGAGTTGGCATGTGATCATGAAGAGACTGACACTGCAATGATTCTGCATGCTGCTTCCTGAGCAAGAACAACTTCAGTCGTATTGTAGTCAATGCACACGATACAGATGTACTGATTTTGTTGCTGTCGTGTTGCACGAAAAATCGAAGCGCAGCTTTTCATTAGAATGGGTCACGGGAAAAACGAGACTCTCGTGAAAGTGTCCGACATTTATGAACACACTGCAAAGGAACTCCTAGAAAATATCATCACAGATTATTTTTTTCCTGCTTGGTTGGGTTTTCATGCATTTACTGGCTGTGATACTGTATCTTTATTTTATAGAAAAGGGAAAAAAGTACCTCTTAAAATTTTAAAGCAAAATTCTTTGTATGTGTCTGCTTTCAAAGAATTGGGAAAGTTTTGGACGGTAAGCGAAAGTATATTTTGCATTCTAGAAATTTTCTGTGTGAAATGTATGGAAAACTGTTACTAGAGGTAAAAACTTTATGGTATCAACTCTAAGCTACAAAGTTATCATTCTGTTCAGTAGGGAAAAATCTGTTAAACCAGGGCTTCTCCCGCCTTGTCAATCAACTTTACGACTGCATGTTCAGAGAGCAAACTACCAGGCTGCAGTTTAGCGAAGAGCAATGGACCAGAAAATTTGCGCCCCTTCGCCCGAAGGACACGGCTAGGAACAAGACGATGATGGTTCCATTGGCATAAAATGGCTGCAGACACGACCCGCGCCAGAAGAAGTACTTGAGTTTGTTAATTGTAAGTGTAATTGCTGTTCAAAGGACATCTGCTAGTGTGCACAATCAAATCAAAAATGTACAGAACTATGCAAATGCTGTTGCAGCAAAGAAATAGTCAATCTTGAAAGAGAAGATCATACTGAACTTGATGAAGATATTTAAAGTGACGGTAGTGATAAGATCTTAGATTTGTGAAACAAAAAAAAAAAGGGGGGGGTTTCAAATGCCATCACCATACCATAACTGTATCCACCCTGCACAGAAATAGCTCCAGAAATTATCCACATCCAGCAGAAGGCACCATAAAACATCCCAAACGAAGGAAGTCAAGCACAACCAAGTTTCAAATACAAGGTAAGACAGCTCTTATTTGCTTTATTTAGAGTTGTGTTCTGTATTACAGTCAGTGATTTTGAAATTTAAGGAAAATGTTGCACTTATTTAATATTTTCTCCACATTTTTTTGTCCAACAATTATTTTCCGGTGAGTGTTTCGAAACTTTCATTTTATTCTTAAAATTTTAACTTTAACATAATTTTGAATAGTTAAATATCCACTGCATTTATTATTTTCTAATATCCGTTTAAATATACAAAATAAATGTCTATTAATCTTAAACATAAACAAATATCAAAGAATGAAGATAGTGAATATATCTAATAGTGTAAATAAACATGTTTTTTTTTTAACTAGTTCACAGCTTAAAGGCCAGTAATATTAATGTTTTTACAAAAAATTATTTTCTGTGACAAAAATATAATTATATTGTGTAGACTGTAATTATGTAATTAAATGTTTTACTGATTCTGAAACTCATTGCGTATGAAGTATATTCCATAATTGAATAATGTTGAATAGGAAAATTAACTTCATCTACTTACTTGAATAAAAAGTGGTCAGTTGCTGAGCCGCCATTTTTTAAAGACCATTTAGAGAAATAAAGCTACTGATTACGATTTCTGCAACTTGATTCGTTCATCGGTATCAAATCGACAAAATATGAAAGTCTCGCTTTATTTTGATTTCAGATCGCAAATGTCTCGCTCATGAAGCGCGCAGTGACTTAGTTTCGGCACGCTCATTCCCGCATGCTTCAATATATTGGTATGTTGTTAAGCTTAAAACATTTATAAAGGCTACTTTTCGATTCTTGCCCGTAATTTTTTATGAATCGCGTCACAGTATTGATGTTCGTAAAACCCCGTTTGGAAAAAAACGTTTTCTTTAGCAAAATTTTTAATGATCCCTTATTACAGTTTATAAAAAATATGTATTTATTTATTCCGCGTTTCAAGACAAACAAAATCCCGTTCACTGAATTTAAAAAATATTTAATAGGAAAGAAACTACGCCTATTTTAAGACGAAGTGGTGAGACAACTGAGCCGTCACCTTTGGACGCCATTTTGAGACAGAAAGCTACCGATTTCAATGTCCGCGTCTCGATATTCGTAATCAGCGACATCAAATTGACAAAATATAAAAGTCTCAGCTTTATGTTCGAGGTGAGCCTACAAATGCTTCTGGCTCATATAGACGAATACAGATATTTTAAAATCTAAACCTCGTCTAGAAATACGTACACATTTAATCCAAGACAAATATTGCTCTGAATGTTGTCTGTAATGACATCACGAAGACGGCTGGTCGCGGAGACACTTCCTGCTATACCTACAGCCTGCAGTTGAAGACCGCAGGACTCTGTTCTATCAGACTGCACTGTAGGCTATGTACATGTTATCATTATGGGGGACTTCAACGTTAACCTTCTAAAAGAATCAAGAGAATTGAGACACCTTAAAGAGATTTTTTCGCTGTTTAACATGACAAAGTACTTTGTTTGTTCGATGAACACTCTCCTATAGTAGCGAAGCGTGTCACCCGTCCTCCAGCGCACTGGATGACACCATAAATACGTCATTTCATTCAACTCCGTGATTCAGCCATGTCCAAGCTCCGTAAAGCAAGGAAACTCAAGTTATCTGCAGTCGACATTGAAAACAAACTTATCTCTATATATACAAATGAAAGCTGACTGATTGACTGACTGACTGACTGACTGACATATCTAACTGCAGCCAAACCACTGGACCTAGAAACGTGAAATTTTTTGTGGGGGTTCCCTTCAGGTCGTAGGCGAGCACTAAGAAGGGATTTTTCGAAATTGGACCTCTAAGGGGGTGAAAAGGGGTGAAATGTGTTTCCGAAGAAACGTCGATAGAGCTCGAACCCGACGGCCTATCATCGTGATTTTTACTTTAATAGGACACTCGTAAAAATGCATATTAGCCAATTTAAGGATTTTTCGAAGTTCAACTTTTAAGGGGCTGAAAAGACGTTAAATGTGTTTCCAATGAACTATTGATATCTATCGAACCCTTCGGGATAGAGAGTTGATATTCACTTCAAAATATTGCTTACGTAAATACCCAAAAAGTAGTTTTAGGTTTTTTTGAAATTCGACCCCCAGACAGTAAAAAGGGGCAAAATGTGTTTTTAATGAATCGTCTTTATCTTTGAAACACAATTGGCTATCGTCCTGATTTTAACTTTAATTGGTTACTTTTACAAATGTCTATGGCAGGACTCAAAATCGTTTCGAAATTCTTTATTTAAAGGGGTGAAAATACGTGAAATGTGTTTTCGATTATCCTTCCATATCTATCGAATCAACCGAGAAATCGAAGTACTCTTTGCTTTAAATTGGTGCTTTTGTAAATATCACAAGTACCATTTAAAATATATTTTCCGAATTCGGCCCTAAACTGGTTAAAAAAGGGGTGATATGAGTTTTCGACTCACATTCGATATATATATCGATCCCATAGTTTTTTTTATATAGAGACGTGATTTTTGTTTAGGATTGATGCTTACTCAAATACCTAAAAAGGAATTTCAGAAATTTGCGAAATTCGCCAACTAAGGACGTGAAAAGGGGTGAAAAGTGGTGAAAAGCGTTTTCAATTAATCGTCGATATATCTTGAACCCAGCGGGCTAATGTTGTGTTTTTTACGTCCACGAGATACCAATAAAGTATTCTAAACCGTGATTCAAGG
>PNEQ01096430.1:27512-44356 GCA_003012365.1 Medauroidea extradentata
TATCTTAATGTTATTAGCATATTCGAGTCTGTGACATTCCACAGGTTAAAACGATACCAGACACGATACCTCTGTGATAATATTAGTTATAGTCATATTTTCTACTGTGTTTATACTGGCCTATCATAGGATCCCACAGACCCCTCACAATCAATACTGAAGTTAAAATGGATGACAATATGTTACATATGACAATAAAGGCCCCTTCATTACAATTAATCATCACAATTAACCTAAACTACATTAATTTATATATATAAAAGTATCAATAAAATAGGACCGTCACAATATTTTGAGTCTTTTTTTTTTTTTTTTTTTTTTTTTTTTTTTTTTTTTTTCGTTTAAATTATGAAATCAGCTTGAAGATATTTGGATTCCTTCATTTAATAAAAAAAAATATTGTATGTTTTATTCATTATGATATTTACTCAAATTTCAAACAAATTAAAAGATTTTAATTCAATTCCTTAAACAAATTGGTGATAATAAAAATTCAAAGAAACAACAATATTTAAAAAATCAGTTTATTTATTATAGTAGGGGGAAAATTCCCACCCTGGAATTTAAATATATATATATACACACAAAAAGTTTTTTGTACTAGAATCGACACATTACATATACTAGTAGAGTCGCGAAAATTGAGCGCAGAGAATAGCGGTGTTGCTGCCGGGTAAGTTCAATAGGAACAGACTTTTAATATTGTATTTTTTTGCTGTATGACCTATTATTTATACCAAAGGCTACAATAAAATTTTTTTGTAAAATAATTTAGAAATATTCATTGCGAGGCATGTAAACGAAGCTCTTCTAATATTTACAGTTAAAAATCTTAAAATGGTAAATTGCATTAAGGGTGCGGTCTACCGCAATTTTCATCACCATTCTTTTATTTTTTATTTGTACTAGATATTTTTTTTCTTACTTTAGACACAAAATGTGACTAAATTTGGCTCTTGTAAAATTTTTTTATCTCTGATAGTTTTCGCGTAATTGCTTGTTAAAGTCATATTTTTGCATGTTTCCGTTTTAACGACTACACTAAAACCAACTGATAAACCAAACTAAAAAAAAATCACAGTGGATAAAGACATTGCAGGCTACAATGACATGCTCATGAAATTAAAGAATAAAAATTATTTGAATTTTAAAAAATTGCTGAAACTGAAAATAAAAATTTTAAAAGTTCAAATTTTTTTTTTAAAAATACAAATAATATTTATTATTTAATTTCATGAGCATGTCATTGTAGCCTGCAATGTGTTTATCTACTGTGATTTTTTTTTGAGTTTGGTATATCAGTTGGCTTTAGTGTAGTCGTTAAAACGGAAACATGCAAAATATGACTTTAACAAGCCATTACGCAAAAACTATGAGAGATAAAAAAATTTCATAAGAGCCAAATTTAGTCACATTTTGTGTCTAAAACAAGAAAAAAATATCTGGTACAAATACAAAATAAAATAATGATGACGAAAATTGTGGTAGAACACGCCCTTAATTTTTTCAAATACCCCGTCTTGTGTGTATTTTTTAGGTTAAAGAAAGATGGCGGTTAACGAGTGCAATACAGTGGCATCATGGAAATACCGACCTGTGCCCTGATTGATTAAACTTACGATTTCCATAAGGGAGATCCAACCTTAAAAATCTACATTTCGAAAGATTTTAACTGAAAATAGTCAAACTTACTGGAGATTAAAGAAGACTCGTGAGTGGTGTAACTTTACATAGACATTTAAGCTTTTGCAATATATTGTACAGTACTAATATTCCCTACTTAAAAAAAAAAAAAGTTGTATATTTTTATCCAACCAAGGAGTGCGTAACCCTAGGGTATTTTTATTGTTCTCGTAGAAGTAATGTACATTGTTTTCTATCCCATTTTGGACAGGGAATTACCTCACACCGTTTGTACCGGTATAATATGTGGGAGTGGCTGCAAAAAAGTTTCTACCATCCTTGCTGGTTCTGTCCTTTCATTGTACCTCGGGAAAAGTGTAATATAGGTGGATCACAATAAAGTGAGCAGTTTTTAAAACAGTAGTTTTTTTTTTCCTTTAAGATAATGTATTGTTTCCTGCCAACGCAAGCAACCTAAGTAACAATCAAAGTGTACAAATTGTACTATAGTCAAAAGTTTACGACTGAGGTCAAAATACTTAATATTATATAATTATTTTCTTGACAATATGTTCTTTAAAAGTGCTCACTTCATCGCGAACCATCTACTAGTGATAATACTAATTTCACATCAATCTCCCCCCCCCCCCCAACCAACCATCCCATACTCGTCAGAAATAGTAATCTAGGAATATTTTACCGCTACAGGTTGGCGACATATCGCAAAGTCCACATAAAGGTTGGCGGCTACGCATTTATATTCGGTACGCCAGAACAAGCCGTGACGAGATACCCAAGAGGGAGGAGGGCTTGGCCAAAGCGTGGACGAGCCAGGAAATTGCCATTCGGACGGCAGCTCCCGCTCGCGGTCCACTCCGAGGACAAACGCAATTTGGCTAGTTGGGGCGGCCCTAGTGTTGTGGCTACTGCTGGAGAGTTGCTATCTCTCTCTCTCTCTCTCTCTCTCTCTCTCTCTCTCTCTCTCTCTCTCTCTCTCTCTCTCCACTCTGTCCCAACCGTGTCGTGTACAGTAACTCACTTACGCCAGAGACGCAACGTGGAAAACTGGGCGGAATACGCAGTAGATAGAATGTGTACCAAGTCACCGGTAGGCCCCGGGAGCATATAATAATGAAGCTCAACTTCCACGTTAAACAGCAAAATCTCATTTCCGCCGAGGACACCCCAAGTATGCTATTCTATGGCTACAATTCGCCACTTTCTAATGCCAACGCCAGAACGTGCTGTTTAGCACAATTTTAATTTTTTAGTCGTTACGTATTCATAACATAATTTTCGTTATTACATTTAACTTTTTAGTTTACTAAATGAAATAATTTGTTAATGATGCTCATTAGTATACATGTATTATTTCAATTTGTTACTATTTCTTTCTGAAATTTATTTTCCGTTGCACGAGTTTTCCGACGGAGGAGGGAAACCTCGGCAATATTCGATTAAGGATTCGTTTTCCATATTCGAGTTACGAGGGCATGAGCATGCCGCATGTAACGGATGGCTCCGACATGTTGGTGGTCATAAAACAACCAACTTTCAGTGTGTTGAGCGGAATGTTTAGTGTTGCTACTGATACGGTTAATTCAACTACACAGGTTAGGAAGGTCAGTGTTATTGGTTTGACAAGGAAGAGTTACTGTTGCCATTTGCGTTGCTGTCAGTAGTGCATATGCTGGCGCACATGAAGAAACACCAGGACCTCGCAATTGGGGTTGGGTATATTGCCGAAGTTTTACACCTCCGTCTGACAACTTATGCAACGAAAAATAAATGTTAGATTGAAACAATAACAAATTGAAATAATGAATCCATATTTACGACTGTCATTAACAAATAGTTTTATTTAGTATGTTGAAAGGTTAAATGCAATAACGGAAAGTATATTATGAATATGGTAGTTCAATGAAGTCTGTCTGGCTCAATCTTCTTCGTTCATTGTTGGACTGCCATAGTACCGTTGCTAATTTTGTATGTCAAATTCCAAAGTGCGGATGTATATTTCATATTTATTTAACAGGGCGATGTTACATTAAATTTTTATTAAAATTCCGAACGGCAAGAGTAGTTCTGCAGCTTTTGTTCACCATTCACCGCGGAGCATTTCACGAAGGTGAACAATCACAATAATTTCTTTTAAAAGAAAAATTGCAGAGGTACCAATATTTAAAAATAAAAATTGAGCTACAGTGAATGTTCTGAAGTTGGTATTACAGTGGCGTAAATTGTAGTCATAAACATCTTCGGCGGAAAATAAGGTTATCGTTGTTTAATATGACATGCATGAGGATAGTTTCTTTCAATATTGCCACCACTTGCGAATACAAACATTGCTGTGAGATTAATGAAGAGGGTGCTTATATGATACAGTTAACCGAGGTTGCTATAAAATATATTGACATATTATGGGTTGTTGCCAGTTGGAAAGTGGTTGGAAAGTTGTCACTGTACCGCGGACAACTTGCAGCTGGATGGAGTTGTGTAGAAAGGAACCACACCACAAAGTAATTTATTTTGACTTTCTGAGATAAGCATACCAAGTAGCAGAAGAAGGTCCAAAATATGTCCTAGGAAGAAATATATAATATCGTATTTGATGACAAATAAGAGCCCAGAAAAAGTGGTTTATACAAAGCTTAGGTACAGCCCGTAAACTTTGACCTTGACTATCTCAGTTCAAATCAACTGCGCGTTAGTTCCATTATGCATAACTCCGTCCTATTATTGATACAGACCCATAAAGCCAGTTATTTTAAACATGCGCCTGAACGTGAATCAGTTTTTATGTTATTGATTCAGAGAGACAAAATCCATAAGTATTAATTCGCTGTTAAATGACTGCTATAAATTAAAAAATCTCAAAAGACCGTTAGGTGGAAGTAGTCTTCCTTTTCTGTACATAATAAATTAGTCATTATTAAATTAACCGTTAAAACACGGCCTTTCCACAGCAGAAATAGGCAAATAACTGATTCAGTCTTCCGACCAGACATAAGTTTGTAAATAATGTTTTTATTTTCGTTCTGAGAGATTCAAAAATATTACCAGCCCTGTGAATGTCAGTTCATCGCGCACTATACGCTCGATCATTAAACCGTACGTATTAAAACCAGTTTCAGTGAATTTACTTCGTGCATTGCGTCTCGTCGGCAGCGAGGTCGAGACAGTTTTAGACACGACTTGAAAAAGGCAGGAACAATGGAAGGTGTCGGCCATGGTCTTTGTTAAGGAACTCTCCCAGCATTCATCAGGAGCGGTTTCGGGAAACCATGAAGGTTCGGAGCCGGGAATCAACCCCGGGTCCTCCCGAATGCGAGTCCCAACGTGTTACCATTGCGCCACCTAGCTCGGTTGCTGTAACTCTGGAGTTATATCTGGAAATTTTCCTCTGTTAACGATGTTTAATTCCAGGAGTATTTTGTTAATTAGGAAAAATTTTAACTTTTTTATTACTGTATTGTCGACGCTTGACTGCATGATACTGTCACTTGCTTTTTTATTATTGTGTTTTACGTATCTCCGGCAGCGACTATTCCGTTTGTCGCAGACAACGGATACTATTTGAGTTTGAATATATCACAATTCCTGTAGAAGAATACTGCCATTGTTTGTAATTTATCTACACATCTGAATTTTCAAACAGTCGTATAGTCTGAAGATGTAAATACATAAATTTTTCTTTGTTCTCACCGCACAGTGGCAAATGTTAATCGAATCTGTCCTAATGTAAAACATAGTTTTCCCTAAATCTAATCTCGGTGTGATTTGTGTCGGGTTCTGTTTTACGGCTGCAATGTAATAATTGTTTACTTAGTACAACCTTCTACATCATCCACGAGGCAAATTCATGTTTGTTTTTGCCGCCAGTGAGTACCAACAAGACAGAAAAATACCCAATTGTAAATATTTTCTGTTTTCGTCGTGCTGTCAACTGACTACCAATATTTGTTAAGTGATACCTGATAACTAGGTTGCGTATTTCAACAAAGAAACTAGATATCGTTTTCGTCTATAGCCAGTAGACAGCAATGTTTTTAACAGCGAATATTACAATTCTTACATAATAGACTTTCTAACGATTGTTTTATTTACCAAAATAGTAATAATTAAAAGAGTATTTCATGCGATGTGCATCATTCGGGGAACATGCACGTCAACAAGCTTATACACACACAGATATATATATATATATATATATATATATATATATATATATATATATATATATATATATATATACACACACATATAAGTATATACAGTTTCACCCATCCTAGAAAATAGCGATACGGTATTGATGTATTATGGAGTCCGGTGGTCGGCGGCTGTTTCGTAACACTTTGTGGACTGGCCCCTGAATCATAGACCGGGCGGCTACGTGATGGAAGACACGCCGAAGCTACGTCATAGATACCTGTCCTAACTGCGTCTTAACCCTACGAGGGCGGCCTACGTGACTCAAATCATGTCCGAAACATGATGAAATATCTATTTTTAGACCCCTGTAATGCGGTTATTCCCCGACTGTTTCGAGGAGTATAAAAACGCAGAATCGGCACATTTGGGGAGAGTTCACTATTGGTCGTGCTAGAGGAAGGTGCTATGCTTGTGGAGAGAGACTGATGAGGACATCTTGGTGACGTCAGAGTCTACTGGGAGGCGGCAGGCGGCTACCTTCGGAGCAGTGTTGGGTGAACCAAGAGTACTGCGCGGGCGGGTTGACAAGCGAAGAGGTGTGCGACGGGAGTCAAACCGAAGACCTCAAGAGTGAAGACAGCCGTGCACTCGGGGTGTTGCGCAGCACACGGCGATTCATAACTACTGCGGACTACTAAGGTTGTACACTGTCACTATTTGAGAGACTGTTGATTGGATATATGACTGAATTTAATTGTGATTTGTAGTGTTTAGTTAATTGATGGTAGACATTTTTGTGCTTTAATTGACAAAGTTAATTAACGTGTCGGTGAACAGGAGTAATTGTGTGAATAACTAATTGTGTTGTGAAAGTTAAAGTTGATTGCTGTTTTGTGTTTTTGTGAGCTAGTAAATCAATAACTTAATTCAACTCTTTTATTTCTAATTATAAGGCCTCTATCCTAAAGAACTCATGGGAATTGCCCACATATAAAGTTTTTGCTCTAAACTTGTAACAATAATTTCTGCGATTATACCGCAAATTCTATTTACCCTGCGCTTATGTACAAACATTGCGATTTACGTGTTAACGTATAACTGCGCCGCAATCAGAATAACCATTTTTATAAATTAATAATTTGGCAGACTGGTTCCGACCTAAACATATATTATCAGATCAATCTCCATGTCTTTACTGTAGCGAAAAGTATGTAAATATAAGCGAAAACTAATAATATTCAATATAGCGTCAAAAATCTTCTCTTCCCTGAGGGTTTCACTCTAACAGTCGACAAAACGACGAGTTGAGACCTCAGTTGACTATGCTGGTGTATACACTAGCTGTCCCGTTGCGGCTTCGCCCACGTGTACTATAGAAAAGAGTAACTTTTAATTGAAAACACCTTTAATTTTTTTTACCGTCTTTCAAGGACCAATTTTGAAAAATCCTAAAACTGCTTTTTAGACATTTCCATGATCACCATTCTGATGCAAAGATCACCTTGATATCTTAAGTGGTTTAAGAGAAAGAGAGGATTTATCTAAAACACATTTAACGGCTTTTCACCCCCGAATTTCCGAATTTCGAAAAATTGAAAAATTATGATATATGCATTTGCTTAGGCAATGTTTTGAAGTAAAAATATTAACAATTTGTCATTACCGAGAATTTCGCGAAAACACGTTTTGCCCCTTTTCACCCCTTTAATTTTCGATTTTCGAAAAACCATTCCTTTGTGGGTGCCTACGCCGTGAGAGAAAGCTACGCTGAAAATTTCACGTTTCTAAATCCAGTGGTTTGGGCTGTGCGTTGATGAGTGAATGAATGAGAGGGGCTCTTAATTTTATATACAGGGTGAGGATGCTAACTGTTTAAAGCTCCCCGCAGTGACACTGGGGACTCCGAGACAAGTGATTCGACACAGGGCATGTAGGGTCCAAACGGACGGGAAAGGCCCGAAAATTCGCCTTCAAGTTTCCATGACGTCACATCCGGTGTGTCCGCATCAGGCGCGTACGAACGAGTATTCAAAGGAGTTCCTTCGATCCAACCTCTCTCTGTGGCTCAGTGTCTGCGTCACAAAAAAAAAACATAAAATAAACTGTACAGCACAGAGAGACAAGTACAGAAAACCAACAAGTGTTTGTATTTTGCTAGTATTCTGCGACATATTCTTTACTGCAAAGACATATGTCCAAATAAAGCCTAAACAATAATAACTTAACCCAATTGTAGTAATTTTAAAAAAACTATTTATTTAGTATAGTTTATACAAGAGCCTTTCTTTTTTGTGTAGTTAGATTCAAATGCTTCTTCACAATATCTATCGACAACTTGCGTTGTGTATTTATGAATTCTTTATTATTTATGACTATAGTAAATGTGAATAACTAAATGAGAATATTGAATATATTTGTAATAGATTTTTACTGACATTTCCTTTCAAGTTAATGTTTGTAAACGAATATTAATGTTTATCCCGTTTCAAAACTACGCAGCTATAATTAGACACGAACATATTGTGGTTATAGCTGGGTGAGAATCCAGTCAGTGTTCAAATATGATTTTGTAATAATTTCATTGTAAAAATGAAATGCCAAGAGTTATACGTCGAGATGGTGATTTATTATGGAAAAATGTGACTATTTGCCGGACTTCAATATGCCGTGCACAACTGCACAGGTTTGAACAGTTTCGATTCCCACCGGGGTCACTCTAATTTTCGCAAATGAGAATCGTGCCTGGACGATGCCGTAGGTCGGTGGATTTTCTCGGGGCACTCCCGTTTGCCCCACCCTTCATTCCAGGCGTCAGTCCATCTTCACGTCATGTCATCCCTCAAAGGCATTAAAGACCTCGCTGTTACAAAGCCGTACAGCCCCCTCTTCACACATTCCCCCGAAGGGCTGAAGCCGTAGGTTTCATTTTGCTATTGACGACTTGAGTAGCGATACTTCCATTTAATTACTTCAACAACGAGCGATTTTGCGTAGCAGGTAGCATGTTGGGCTCGCATTCGGGAGGACTTGGGTTCTATCCCAGGTCCAGCCCGCCATCCTGATTTCTGTTTTCCATGGTTCTCCGAGATCACTCAAGGCAAATTCTGTGATGGTTCCTTAACAAATGCCATAGCCAATTCCTTCCCACATTTCTACCTAAAGTGTTTCTCCAAGGCCTTGTGGCTGTGCGAGCACTTAAAGCCAATAAAATAAACATGTAATTTAATTAATACATAAGTGATTGGCCTGCTATAAATTAAATCGTGTCAAACTACCTGTATTCCAATAAGAATAGGAAAAGTACGCTAAGAAGATTTAAAAACTATATTGGCTCGATTCTCTAAACATTTTCGTGATAAATTACCATCTCTAGTTATATGTTATGATTGTGGTGCACAGAGGTGGATGTTGCTGAGCTGACTCTTATGTCTAAGTTTTTTTGTGTGTGTTGATATGTGTAAAGCTTCCTTATTTAGACATTCAATGGTGGCCTGTAATTTCGTGGCATTATTAAAAAGATAAATACGCGACTCGCATCCTTCAGCGCTCATATATTGTAAGCCGATTTTATGTACAATTTTATGTCTCCAAAACAATTGACAAAACCCGGCAGGTAATTCCTCAAGGCAAAGTAAGCGGAAAATATATTTTTCATGTTTCACTTAATTTAAACTAATAAACTTAATGTTAAGAGAGCAAAGACCGTCTGAATAGTGAATTTTAAAATAGAATTTTCTTGAAAAATCGCCGACTAAATGGCATAAAAAACATTATTTTTAGCATTTGAAGATACCAATAGCGTTAATTAATGCCCACAGTAGTGTATTATTATGTCACGTTGCTTCCCATATTTTGGGGGTAGGAAAATGTGGTTTTAAAACTCGATATTCAACGGATTATTATTCCCTTAACGCTTAATTAATATTAACATTAAGTAAAAAGTGCAAAAACTATATTCTGCGTATTTTAGATAAAGTTTGTCGGTGTTTTTTTCGGAAACATTCTGTATGTAATGACCTATTATTTATAATTCTAATTATTTATTACAGCATTTATTAAATAACAATTTATCTTAGGGTCCCGGTTTTCCCCACTATACCTACCATAAAATTGCTTCTATGAAATCCATTGTTTTATACGTGAGTTTAACATTCAGTTCAGACACTGGCATGTAGTTTTGTAGGATGACATTGTGTAACATTCTGTGTGCAAATTGTACGATTCTTGTTACTATCCTTCTTGCATTCAGGTGCTGATAAAGTGTGTGAAGAAAGCTTGACTGATGTTACTGATGTAGCTGATGATGGTGTTAATGCTGTCAACGATGTACTCCACACAGGAAACAACTTATGTGTGACTATTTATTGTTCAACTAAGATCGTAAATGCGTACGAAGAACCCAAATATTATTCCAAATGAAGCTGTTGAGAATACGATTGCAACGAATGAAGATAATGATCGCGCTGATCTAGACTTCAACGATGCAGAAACAGAACTACAAAATGTTGGTTCACAATATCACTAGAAAAGTATAAAGCCCGTATGTTCAGAACAAAATGAAGATTCTAAAAGCGAAATTAGAAATATGTTCAGTGGCCCAGCCAATTATAGTAAAATGAAAAGTTTTTCCCCAGAAGTTCTCAATATTATGCTACGAAAAGGTCCACCTCAGCCACAAAGTTCTGATCTTCCCTCAGGGGCTTTTCACAGTGACAAAAATGGAAGATCATTTCATTCAGACTGGTATTGGAAAGAAATACCTGGAGGAAATCGTGTGAAACGAGACTGGATGGGATACTCGATTACGAATGATCGCTAGTACTGCCACGCATGTATTCTTTTCGGTAACCATGCTCAAAAGACTTGGACTGTTGATGGATTTCAGTCGTGGTATAAAGGAACAACGAGTATCCGCAGTCACGAAAGCAGGGAGAGACACATTGAGGCTGTGATTAAACATAAAATGAAGGAATCGTGTTTGCCGCTGATTCCTGTATTGCAAGAAAATGCAGCCTGAGACATTGCAACAAACAGAGAAATTGATAGATTACTTTTTGACATAACTCTTTTCTGGGTAGAAATTGTTTAGCATTTCATGGCCACGGGGAAGGATTGAATGACATTTCATGTGGCAAGTTACTTAATCTGGTGAAAATGATGGGCAAATATTGCCCAATTTTGGCAGAACATCTTGAATCAGTACACACAATGAAAAATTAGGTTAACTTCATAAGCAAGCAAAGACAGAATCAACTCAGTTATTCTGTTCCTCAAAACATCAAAAGTACCATCGTGTAAGTCTTGAAAGCCGCACCCTTCTTCAGTATTTATACTGACACTTCTCGCGATACCGCAAGAAATGAGCAAGTTTCTCTCATTACCTGTTACGTCGACAAAAATTCAGGTTCTGTTTGTGAACGTTTGATTGCTTTGAAAGAGTATCACTGACAACAGGGCGTGATTTATTTGCTGTATTCGAGAGTGTTTGCTCGGAGCTGTAGGCCAGTCGTATCATTGAGTATGATGGCGCTGCTAATATGCAAGGGAATGTGGAAGGTCTGAAATCACACATACTTAGGCAGAATCCGTCTGCAATATTCATCTGGTGTTGTGCTCACAGATGAAATATGGTTATATCACAGGCTGTCTCTAATTGTTTGAATGCTGTAGATCTTCTCGGCCTTCTTCAATCGCTGTATGATTTCATTGGTTTCAGCAAGAGTAGGATAGCTGTGTTTGAGAAACATCAGAAAGAACGGTATCCAGGCAAGCAAATACGACGGTTAAAGCGAGTTTCCACCACTCGTTCGATTTGCATGCTTTTGCTTTGGATGTGGTTCTTGAAACATACGAAGCAATAGTTGACGCATTAGAAAACTTAAGAACACTCGAGGCAACACATGACAAATCTGCTGCTCACATTGCAAGTTGTTTAAATTGACGTCTCTTGTCACGTTGCTTCATAATTACAGCCTTTTGCTATCACAAAATATTTCAGATTCTTTCACCAGTTAATGCAGTTTTGGAGAGTCCAGACCTTGACTTACTAGCAGCCACCCATATTGTCCAAGAAGTGCGCGCGTCTATTCACGATCTAAGGACAGACAACGCATTTCAAAATATCCTGAAAGCTTCAGATGCTTTCGTTGAAGCTCGTGAAGGGGAATTTGAGTTTGCACTTTTCCAAACTACGCATGTTCGCCGGAAGAAAATGATGTCAGGAGAGAAAGCTATGGATGAACATATCGAAAATCCAAATGAAATAATGAAAATTGACACTTACTTCTACTCTCTGGACACAGCAAGTACCAGCTTATCAAAAACTTTAGTGATCAAGCTTCAGGAGTATACAAAGACCTCGCTCTTTTCAGCAGAAAATCTTTGAAACAATTGAGTGAAACCCCTGACACATTACCTCAAGATGCCTTCAAAGTTTTATGCAGTCTTTATGGCCAATTTCTTGATTTGTACGACCTTCAGCGGGAATACCTAATGTTTTGTCAATCATATTTTGCTTTTGAGAAGGCTGTACAATGACATGGAGGAAGAAGAAGAGCTGACTGACAACTACGAAGTTGATGATGAAGAAGAACAGAAAGATTTAGAACCTATAGCTTCGGGTTCTGTAACTGGCGTCGGGAAGCATTTTACACAGCTGCACAAAGAAGCTTGGAACGCAGGAAGCATGTGGATGATCTTCCAAAATTCTGCATCTTTCTGGTTTGAAAAGCTTTTTTCCCACTTTATATACGGCTGTGCACATAGCTCTTACTCTTCCAGTAACTAGTGTGTCGACTGCGTACCTTTTCTAAACTGAAACTTATTAAGCCTTGTCTAAGAAGCACAATGGCAGAAGAACGGCTTGAAGCACTGATGATAATAGCGCGCGAGCGTGATGTTCCTGTGGAGTGTAATAAAGTCATTGAAACATTTGCATCACATTCTATAACTCTGTCGAAAAATTTAACGTCTCGTACTTGAAAATGCTTATAAAAGTTTTGATTTTTCCGTTTACATATTTGTGCCAATTGTTTATACCTATAAAATATTGAAGTAGCATTTATACTTAAAAGCATATTGATAAAACTATACATTATTTTGTTGGTAGATTATTTTGTGTTATGTAATCTACTTGTTTAATTTTATCACAAGTATTTTATATAGAAAAGTAGGGTTGAAGCACTAAGGAGATTTTCACGCGAAGGTGAACTCTAATAAAGTCGTTGAAACATTTGCATCACATTCCATAAATCTGTTGGAATACAGTAACTTCTCATAATTGAAAATGCCAAGAGCATTTTCACCGTCTTCTTCTGCACAATTGTATTTGTTATTAATACATTACTAAGCATCATTTTTATTTTGAAACATCTGAGTAGCAAAAATAATTTAAGAGATTGTGAATTTTTGTACTTTTTGAATTTTATCACAGATATTTTATGAAGAAATGTATTATTACATCTTTGTCTTCTTCCTTTGATAGTGTATCACCCGTATGAATTTTGTACATCAATTCTATCGACAGATGCCATTGTTTAAAATATAATTTTGATTAATATTGACTTATGTAACTGAACAATATCGTGCTGTATCTTAGTAACATAATGAATTATTCATTATGGTAATTTAGTGAAGAATTTAGTGTTGAAATCGCACTTAAACTCATTGTTCTAAAATAAATGGCGTGTGGTTCAAAGTTTTTAAGCTAAGCAAAGGGCCAATATTTTACACAATATAGACTATAGTTTCCATTAACATACTTATAAATAATTCTGTAAAAAATTGTACAAATGTCTAACAGCATACATTTATTTTTGACAAACCTTGACGCCTCTATACTCAGTGGTGTGCTAAACTGGCGTGCAATGAACTATTTAATTAGCAGACAAAGAGTTAAATTATTAAATTAATTCAGATTTAGAATAATCTGGGTCTGGTAACGGTATCTTAAAAATGTTTTCACTCAAGCAAACTAAATAATTAAAAATATTACAGCTTCCAGCGCCAACTGTTTAGTTAATGTTCTGGTTCGTAAACACCTTAAATGGCACTATCTTGCACCTAAAAATCCTAATTTTTCCGGGGGAGGACCCCTGGACCCCCCCCCCCCCGCTTTTTCTTGGGGTGGAGTATATCTATTTATTGGGGTGGGTGGGTAGTCTAACAACATTTCCGCTGCATCACTCTAGGAGTAGTTGGCCGCTACTACTAATCGTTATCCCGCGTGTACAAAGTCACCACCGCTTACCATAGTTATGATACAATGCAAGACAAAATTTACCGTAAAACATGGTGGATTAGATATCGCACGTTCATTTTAGAATTACAAATGTTGACTGACATAGTACCAAATATATACAACACTTAAAACGTTGTGCCCACAAGACTGTCAAATTTGACTGAAGTTATGCGAAACAAGGTATGCAGTATCCAACGTGTGTCGTGTAAATGCTTCCCTATCTAATAAATATTTACACATAATAGTGTTGTGTTTTTCACCATATGATTATTCTGTGAGTTAGGTTTAATTAACTCATCAATTTAATGACCGGTCAGTGTTTAACCGCAGGAATGGAAGCTATGTTTTATGCGCTTACTGGCCTACCGCTTAGAGTTTCTTTAGTGTGCATTGGGGAGAAATAATGTTTGGTTTGTTTGTACAAACATATACATTTACACCGACGATAATTTAATTACATTATTTAAGTTACTACGCTGAATGTAACGTCAACATTTCCAGCATGTTTTTTTTCTCCTGCACTTTGACGTCGGTCAGTGTTGACTAACCGGCGTTAGTAAACAGTGTGTGTATACGTACAGAGGAAATCTGCCGTGGAGGAATACATTATGTTACCATGGACAGTGTCGTTTGTATCAATGATGACTGAACTTAGCTTTAATTGTATCCTTATATCTTTGTTTGTTTTAAAGATTATAGTCATTATAATCCTCTTTGTTCTATGTAATACAGTTTCAGCGTGGCTGTTTATTGTTGTAAACATGTATTCGTGTCAGTTTATTCCTAATACGTATTACCTACTTTATTACTATTGTTCATTAAATTGTTATGTATTTATCTCTAGAATAAATTCCAAATGAATAATACACAACAGTTGTAATGTTTTGATTAGTGTGAGGTAAGGCAATATACATTAACTGCGCCAAATAAAGGCATAATAATAATAATAATAACTATTATTATTATTATTATTATTATTATTATTATTATTTGGTTTTGAATTTGGCTTCTTGGATTAAATAACAATATTAAACGTAATCCCAAACAATTTTGGAAGTATGTAAAATTGATGAAAGATGGTCACCACCCTAATTTAACCATTCTCAATAACGGTAATTTAATACAAGATCCAAGTGAAGTAGCTAACCTGTTTGGTCAACATTTTGCTGAGATCTATGAAAAACCTTCTCTAACTTCCAATATACATTTCTTCTCTGAACCCTAATACCTACTTACCTATCCCTACAGTCAACAATAGTTTAGTACTTTGGTCTATCAAAAATCTTAAATCTAGTAAATCTTCAGGACCTGATGGTATCCCTAATTTTATAATTAAAGCCTGTGCTGAAATCTTTGCCCCCATATTAACTAAGGTCATTAATACTAGCTTGTCTTGTGGTATTTTTTCTAACATGTGGAAACAGGCTAACGTAATTCCTGTTTTTAAAAAAGGAGATAAACATAAGCTTAATAACTACAGGCCTATTTCGCTGCTCTGTACATTTTCTAAAGTAATGGAAAAAATAATACACAGACATATTAATTTTCATTATAAGAATATAATATCCAATTGTCAACATGGTTTTCAGTATAAAAGAAATAACTACAACTAATTTATTTGAATACATTAATGAAATTTATAGTGTTGTCATATCGAGAGGTCAATATGATGCTATGTATTTTGATCTAAAAAAACCATTTGATACTTGTCAACATTCCATCATTCTACATAAACTTAACAACTTAGGTCTCGATTGTGCCTATATTAAATGGATTTAGAGCTATCTGATGAACAGAACTTTTACTGTCAAAGTTAAGAATGTCTTTTCCACTTCCTTTCTTGCATCCTCTGGCATCCCTCAAGGTGGCACTTTGTCCCCTCTTTTATTTAATTTGTTTAGTAATGATATTGTACAACAATTAAAATTTGTTAATTGCCTATTATATGCTGATGACCTGAAAATATTTGCTATAATTAGTAATATAACTGATTGCATTAAACTTCAAGCTGATATTGAGTTAGTCCGTAAGTGGTGCAAGAATAATAGTATGAATCTAAATTATTATAACACTATCTGTGTTACATTTACGCGTAAAACTAACCCTATGAAGTTTGACTATTCGGTAAATAATTGCAAAATTAAACGTATTGATAATGTACATGATCTTGGAATATTATTAGATAGTAAACTTTATTTTCATTCACATGTTGATAATTTAATCTCCAATGTTTTCATTTGTATGTCCTTTGTTAATTGTTTATCCTGTGTTTCTGTATTTGTTTTCGGTATTTGTATTGTAACATAGCATTTTGTCCAATGTTACAGATGCGTATAAATTTCAATTTATTTGTCAATTAACCTAGGTATTTACTATTCTATGACCATAGTTACCACGTGCCAGGAAGAATGTAAGTTTTAATTGTCTATGTATTGAATGTATAAGGTATTGTGGTTTTGAGACATTAATGACTTCTACAGCTTTTATATCTATGCTAGGAATATTTTGTTTTGTATCGCGGATTACAACCTGATCTGATCATATTGGCGAACAAACCCGGGGTAAGCTACGAGGAAAGTATTGATTGGAATGGGTGTTGCGACGTTAAAAACAAGAGAAGTAGTTTTGTTGAAGAAGGATTGAGAAAATTTTATAAAAAGGAACGTTCTCGTCCATGATGCCGAACAGACGTGTAGTCAAGAAGACCTGAGGATTTCTTCGACGAGACGCTAAATTGTTCATACGCGTCGTCAGAAAGGTCTCACTTTACTTCTACGACTAATACCAGGAGAATTTCATTGGAAAATCATACACGATGTCAACGCCGAAG
>PNEQ01096431.1:0-17021 GCA_003012365.1 Medauroidea extradentata
TAGACTTCACAGAACTTCCGGCATCCAGTTTTTTCAACATGTCCACTTTTTCTTGAATCGTAAGAACTTTTTTTTGCCGTTTAGCGGTAGTATCACTAGAAGGCGGTAACTTATGTTTACTTAACATTTTGGTAAATCACAGCACAACTTTGCGGTCACGAGCCAACACAGAAACAACTCGTTAGCTATGCCGCGCGTAGCGTGAACTGACGCGTCAGATAACACTGCTCGAGCGTGCGCATGTCTGGCGAGCAAGTGCAGTCGGGTGTGCACAAAAATAACCTCACGCGCCCGGGAATTAACAATTTTTTAAATCGTCGGAAAAATTGTTCCGGATAACAGGAGTTCCGGTTGTTAGTTCCGGTTGTTAGAATTACGGATAAGGGGTGTTCTACTGTACATGTGTGGCAGCTTTAGTTTTCAGACCTCCCATATTTGCAGCCTGTTCGAGTAGACCTTTTAATTACTTACAAAGTTATGTAACTTTCATTCTTTATACAGTTTCTGTTCATTGAAATTAACTCATATCCAGTTAATACATTTTTTCTAGTTACTTTAACACTAGTGTGTGTGTATTTGTGTCAGGGTGGCCACTGACCTGGAAAACAGGGAAAAGTCAGGGAATTTGAAAGTGGTCAGAGAAAACAGGGAATTGTCAGGGAATTTTGTGAGCGGTCAGGGAAAAGTTCCTCTCGTGCGCCTACTATACATTGAAAAAAGTATCTGGTGGATCTGTTGTGTCAGTAAGTAGTTAAGTGTTTATGTTCTTATGGGTAGGTGCCACTCATCGAGAAGCATCTGAATAGGTCAGTCCGGTTTTTGGCTTTACCGGTGCATTCAGGGAGCTAATCAAGGTTTTTCTTAGTCACCAATATTCCCTGAGGATCTTACTGATGCGTGGAATTTCATTTGTTTGATCACCACTGACTAACTTAGCTTGGTGTTGTTTACAAAGTTCATGAAGCTTGGGCTCTTCGCCTGGTAAAGGCATGACGGGAAGTATTACTCTGCTTAAACTGGGTTACACTGTTACTTCCAGAGTCTAACAGCCTTAAGTTTACGTTCCTCGATGCTACAGAAGTCGTTACCAAGATTAGGTTGATTTTCTATCTCGGACATTTAAGAAATGAGATAACACGGGAGTTCAATTAGCAAGTATATACGTACAAACACACTGTCACTGATAGCACATAATAGGACACCAATATCTACAGTTTGTCACAGTTCCACTTTACACTTTTTACAGTCACAAGATACTGGGCCACACTTCTCTTGGTGCGAATCGAAAACTGATCTTACTGGATCAATGATGGCTGGATTTCTGGTTACAGAATCTATTTCAGAGTAACAATACTAAATGGGTGAGATCGTCTAATGCTTGGATAAATCCTAAATGACGTGCACGAGATAAGGATACTGGCGGCATCACTAGGCATAACTTGACACTTGAGGCGAGGTTGGTACAAAATGTTAGGTAGTGGTAAGGATTGTCATTGCTGGCGACACTGGTATGGTTACACACAAATGGAGCCTTGCGGACATTTTAACGGTACCAGCGTAATCTTTCGGCTTCGGCATCCAAGTACTGACCAAGCAGAATAATATCTCCACGGCGTCACGTGCGGCGGCAAGGTCTCTTATCTCAGGGTTCAATATTTGATGTAGGTTCGTGAACACGTGGATGGATAACAATAATACTAGTTAATTGGTGTAACTTTTTTCTACTGAACTTCCATAATTCACCATTTCAGATACTTCAAGACAATTACAAAATTTCCGTTGAGCTGACACACGTGGCCGCAGCCACCCTTCCTCCACGAGGCAATCTTAAAGACAGTGAAAAATGGCAATGCATCAGCTCACCCTCGTGAGGGTGCAGATGCATAGCTCGACCTCAGGGAACTCTTTTAATTATTACAATATATCTTATACACCACATTGTCATGAATTCAAAACTGCCAACGTGGACCACCAAAACATTAATTATTTATATTAAGGAACGAGCAAATGTTAGTTATTGAGACTGAAAACACTGAACTAAAACTGCCGTTACAACCCTAACTACGCCATGTCGGCCCCGGGAAAACCAAGTATCCTGAAGCCTATCACGTGATCAACTCGGCGCCAGCATGATCAGAGGCCAGATTCAAAAATGGACAACAATCCGAACCGGAAAATCGGCACTTACGTCATTCCTATCAAAGATATCATGAAAAACTACTTGAGTAAAAATCCTGCAAATAAAAAGCGGATCAAAATGAGACCTGGTTTAATCCTCTAGTACAAAATTTAACTCTTAAGACCAATTCCACTTGGCAGATGGCCCTCTTAACTCTCCATAAGTTCAGTTTCAATCCCAACAAAAGTACACATATAAAATTAGTAGATTAGTTACCCTTTATAAATATGTCAAAATAATAATTATGCATCACATTGTACTTAGACATTTTACAATATAGTTAATTTGAAATATGTGTGCTCACGGGGTATCATTAATTAGCACACTGACAGGTCTTTTAACATAAAAAGGAATACAATAGTGAAGATTGTTTGATAATCCCAGTCCAAGTTCATTCATGACAAAACAGTTGACACACCCTACTCAATCGAAATACGTGATGCGTTGGCAAGCCAGGGACACATTCACCTATGGCCCGGCAATAGTAACCATCAATTGATTTGTGCCCCCCTCCCCCCTGTTTTTTTGTGCAATTCTTCTCACTTGTATTACACTAGCCAGGTAGATTGTTCCGGAGGCACCTTACAGCCTGGAGGCATACCAGTGACCACAAACACATAAGTTGCCAAAAGGGCACAATGAAATTCAAATACAACTTTAATAGGGAGCTCAATATGGCCAGATGCCTTACAACCCCCCAGTAAAATTTGTTAAAACAAAGCTTAACAGATTTCACTATTACTAGGATGCCCTTCACCTCATTGGACACATACACAGAATTACAATGAACTGGTCAAATCTAACAGGAAACTGTCAAATTACTCATTACCAATGTGGACAAATAAAATACATTTATATTGCTTCAAATCAAATATTCTGTTCCTTGGTACTCATTTTCCACTGGTACAGGCTGTTTAGTTTTCTAAATGGGGTTGGGCTAGCTCATGGCTACATCAATTATACAAACAAAATACATCAAAGTACGCACTGCTGAATCATGTAGGGCTGTACAAATTGAACAGAAAAATTTGCAAGTCTCTCTTATGATCAACATCAATGTAACTACATCAAAATTACCATACCTTTCACAGTCATACTTATAAATAAGCACATGAATTCACACCACCTTTGCTGCAGTACAACAATTTTGAAGAAAGTACAAAAGGGGTAAGCCACGTTACAGGCTATTAAACATGAACACATCAACAAACAACTAATTACAGGTTCATGGCAGACATTCAAGACAAATTACAAACTTAATGGCTGTAAATTCCGAGTTCATACATTTTAACACATCAGAAGTCATGGGAAGTCCATTCAGCCTCAAATTACCCCAACTCCTTAACTTGATGTAGTTAAACACACTACTGCACTCTTTAATTTACACACTTAAATGGTTTCAGATTAGTATATGAATTATATACACCGTTCACACCTGCAAGTACCCCAAGTCCCAAGAATTTGTACTCACTTCTCTCAAAATCATGAATGGTCCGTCAAAGAGGAGAAAGAACTTCTATTTGTTTACTCTAAATAGCACTGAGTTCGCTTACTCGCAAGAAAACTTTGTCACAGACTTGGAAGTGGTTGTGTACAACACCCTGTTGTTTAGCCCACCTGCCTACCTCAGCCTGTAGCTTGGCCCTAACTTTCTCCAACTTTTTTTCCCTGGACAGCATCACCTCTACAGGAAACTCCAAACCTTCAGCAAGAGGATCACTAACAGTCTTGTCTGTCATTAACTCTGACGGTGCTAAATCTGTACTACAGTGAATGTGCAGTTGAGAAATTTGTTCACCAAGGGCACTGCCTCAGCCCAACTACTATGGTTTTCATGGCAATACGTTCGGATGAGACGGGATTACCCTGCCGGTGACGAACAGACAAGTAGACAACATCTATATTCAGCCAGAGCAACTCCCACTTCCACACATCTGCAGTGAACTGATTGCCGTGGTCGCTGAGGAGTCAATTAGGTGTACCATACTGAGGAAAATGCTGATTTATCAGGCGGTTAACACAAGCCATGCGAGTTGCCTTCTTCAGTGGATAATAAACAACGAACTTTGTGAAGATGTCGAGCACCACAAAAATGTATCTTACACCACCCCTTGACCTCGGTAATGGCCCGTACAGACAACATATCCCGCGCTGTATTTTAGTGCTTCGTTATATTTTGTTGAAATTTCAGCCAAGGCCTTGTCATTCACAGATGTTTCCCTATAATCTATGTCACGGTTTACACTCACAATGTCTTCCGTTTCTGCATTTCTCACAACACTGACAAAACATGTGACTGGTTATTCTTTTCAACATTCGGCAATAACAGCTGATGAACCGGATGTTGGATTGTCATATGTGTACCCAATATTATGTATGCTAGAAAACATATTACCTAATGCATCTTGATTTGTGTGACTTTTCATATCAAACTACTATAGTGTTTTAGTTTTCGCAGGTAGCTGTACATTTTCATTAATGATGAAATGGAAATCAAAATACCGTTTTGGAGTGACATCATCGCCTTTTTCCGGAAATTCTAATTTCTGCTGTAACACTTTTCTTTTTATTAAAAATAATTATCTGTTGCTCTGCATGCACGCCAAGTGGATGTGCCAAGGTTTTTTGTAGTTATTAATGAGTCTTGAGTACAGAATATCCTAAATACTTTACGAGTAAATAAAAATTCTGAAATTTGTGGTTTTTCAGGGCACTTCAATATAATAAGTGTTGCCGTATGGTGAGAAAATAACTAGGTGGCATATTTTACTTTTTGACATACTTTTTTTGGGCCATTGCTACTTAGACCATTCTGCAAGGTCCTAACGCTCGATCTTCTCTGTCTTAGCAAAGTCAAGAGCTGATATTCATTTCATTGAACGAGAAAACTGCCAGCTTTTCTAGTGAACTTATTTTTTTTTATGAGGTTAGCACGTATAGTCCTTGTCCATTTCCACAGAGTAGACAATCCAGGTAATGAAATCCCAACTTTTTTTCACTGGTAAACTTATGCTTTCTGGGAAACTGAACACTATGTGATTGTTGAAGTACTGTACTTATGCATGTGGCAGTGGGCACATTTTACATTGCATTTGTGATTGTGCTAACATGGATGGTTGGAAAGAATTTTCAGAATAATGAACGCCGACGTTGTGAGAAATTTTGAATGTTTAGCCTTATCAAGCTGGGCAAACACAGCAGGCTATATTAAGTAAATTCATAGCTCTCGCTGTGTAAAAGAAAAGTTGTTTCTAAAAATATATAAGTACTAACTTTATTTAGAGCCGGACCAAATCGCGATGAGGAAAAGGACACAAACAAAACAGGCTGACTGTATTTTGCCCTGCGCTCCATTTGCTAGGCACAGGCAAAGCCACAGACTACGGCAAGGCTGCGCGGACTGATCTTGTGACGTCATGCCACCCTCCTTCGGGTACCGTTCACCAGAGGGGTCGGTTTCAGCGCAACCTCTCATTCTACTGGTCATAATTACTATTTTGGGTGGGTTACATTGTTTAGTAAATAATTTCACTGTCACGTCTCGTATTCCTTCAAAAAGCTACTGGAAAATAATTTTGCACTTGTAAAAATGACTCGGCGTGAAAGATTTACATTTGTTTTGGGATATAGGGTGGTAAAACTTACCGTTTTGGGCTAAACATTCTTCAAGATGTCTGTAAAATTCTCCCGCCTTTTAGAGTATTTTGTCTCGTCCTAATCTCTGGTGTCGCCAGCACAAAACTCCCGAGTGGAGAAAACTATGATCTAGGTACACATTCATGTGTCCTGTGTTGGCTGGCTGGTGACAACAGCGTACAGGAATGCGATGTCTTTGCAGCAACGAGCTTTGCAAGTAGCTGCTGCTTGTTGCAGCCCGGCGTGTTGGCATGTGGCGTGTGGCCGGGAACTGACTATGTCGCCGGCCACGTGTTACCGCTACTGTGTATTTCCTTGGCTCTTGGGCGTCCGGAGGGCAGTAGTGCCCATTCTATTGGTTTGTGTGTCTCCTATGATATTTATAAAACTGTAATAAATGCATTTAAAATATTTAATCAAAATATTTATGTTTCTGGCAAAGAAAGAAAAAATATTTTTCTGTCGGGAATTTCAAAATTAATAATTAAATATTTTTCAAGATTTTGTACCTTCAAAACAATGATTCGTCTTATGTGTGGGGTCGTCCTGTATGCTGGCAAATACGGCAGTAATAACAATCTCATGCTGTGGCAAAGGCAATGCGTGGCAGACATCCAGCGCTGAAACAGGGAAGGGGAAGCGAAGAGTTTCCGACAGCCTAGTAGACGTGATGCGCGCTACTTACAATACAGTGCTTGCCAAGATAAAACGCAGAATACGACCAAGAAAAATGCCACAAACTTTTTGGTCCAATTATTTCAAACTACTATTTCCTTTTTCAATTCGAATGCATAACAATTCTCGAAGACTACTGTAAAAATGGGTGTAGAAACACCGAAGGTGCTTTGTACCTTAGCAAAAAAAAATTTTTATTTAAAATTCTATAATTTGAAGTTATGTTATTCGAAGTGCAAAATATCGGTCCCGAGCACTTTGAATTAACGAGGTTTTACTGTAGTTACTTTCAGGAAGACACACATGGAAAGTAGAATAAACGTCGTACTTGGTTTTAAGTTTGGCGACTTTGTAATGGATTTTTATTGCATGCCTTAAATGGTGATTTGGATAAAATGATTCCTACAGAAGTACTTTCAGTTTTGTCTTCATTAGATTTGAGATTATTTTTAGATGTAGGGCTAACTGTTTCCTGTTCCAAGTAACTGCACTGTAGGATTTTCTTTGTTTACTGTTCTGTCATTCATATGACTAACTTTGTAATCACAATGGGACATTTGTTTATCTTGAAGTTTGAAGGTATTATATTGGCAAACAATATTTTACAAACAGCATCTCCTAAATCAATAACTTGCGGGTCACAAAGTTGTATTTTTCTACGGAGATGTTGAGCAAGACTTCACAGCTTCATTTACCACAACAATTATCCTTTGAAGGCATGTCATTGGCTTTCAGCACAATAAATTTTCTTTACTTTGACGTTCTAAGCGTTAAATTTGTGGTTAGTACCTATATAATTTGATGGTGTCTAAGACGCAAACAGTTAGTGTAGTTACTATTTTACTGAAAAATTAAAAATTAAATATGTGTATATATTTATGTTTTTTTTTTTTTCCTTCTCCTTCTTCTTCTTCTCCTTTTTCTAAGGTGAAGTTTTCCCATAGGTGCAAAGAAACCCTGGTTTTTAAGTGTGTGACAGGCTCTCTTCAGCTTCTTTGTGCTACATTGTAGTTGTATTAAACAGTTACATTAAAATGTAACCACAGTAAATTCGTGACTGTATGCATATACTGTGTGGATGTAGTCTGTACATATTATTAATTGGGGCAGCAGTGAAATTTATTGCCCACTTAAACTGTTTCATTTTGTCACTGGATGTGTGCTTGGAAGCAAGTACATAGTGTGTAGGTAGACTGGTGACGCTGTTGATATTGGCATGTCTAGGGAGCCAGTGAAGGTTGTTGTTATAGAAATGCAGCTGTGTGTTGTGTGTTTTCTAGATGATTGAACAGGCAGCACTGGTGTTTCCTCCTGTCAGCGTGCCGGGAGGCTTCCCTCTCAACCTGCCATGCCCAGGCCCTCAGTTGTCCGTCCACCGCGAGGAGGAGGAAGAGCAGCCGGCACCCCCATCCTTGTCTGCCGCTCCTCAGGTACTTCTTCCTTTATTGCTCCTAGTGCAGGACCAAGTGCAGCTCTCTGTTTCCTGGCCTTTTATTTTTTACATCTTCACTTTGTACCTCTCTAAGAACCGGGGTAAAGTATGGAACACTGAATGCACAAAATTGTAACCAAAGACAATGAAGAGTAAATGTGGTAAAATTGGGAGATATAAATAAGTGGTTTAAATTTGATCACTCTTTTCAGCCATTGGAGGCAGTTTTATTATTATTATTATTATTATTATTATTATTATTATTATTATTATTATTATTCCTGTAATGGATGGTATTAACTTCTATTCTGTCTTCTTGGATTTGGATTCCTACCTGCATTTTCAATTTTTGTAAAAACTCTACTACAATATATTGCTCATATTACCAATCATGCACTTAAATCAGAGTAAGGAGTGTTGTATGTGTTAATGGTTTGAGTGAGAATGTTACCTATGTTGGCAGGACTGTGGGCCGGGTGTCATCCCTCGCTTCTCAATACTGTTCAGCCTGAAGCAGGACAGTGAGGCAGCAGCTGCCGCAATTGAGGCCACGCTCTCCAGTGTGAAGCTAGACCTCGACAGCTGCGCACCTGACCACGTACCCAAGGAGAAGACAGTCGACTTATAGCTTCAGGTGGCAAGAACTACTTCTTTACAAGTTCTGCATCATTTGTCTGGCACTACTTGAGTGTAGTCTTTATAGACATGTCGTGTTTGCCAAGACCATGTCTCATGTTAGGGTTTGTTAGGTCAGTTGTGTCTCTTGTTTTTCATAGTTGACTGCATTCTCCTTAGTCCTTACAAATCTGGTATTTAAACATGGAAAACCAGGTTGTTTACTCATTTCTGTCATCATGTTCTTATGTATACAGTTCTCACAAGGGTGGAGTACGTGTTGAAGTATGAACCATACGTTAAATCTGTAGAGGTTGGCCATCATAAGTTAAAATGAGTTTGACATTGTGGTTGGGAAGAGTTTGCTTGCAATGTATTGGACAAAAAAAAGCCTCTGAGGCTGATAAATTACATTCCAGTATCTTCTACCAAGCTGCCTTCAATTGGTAGGTGATACAACTCTCGGTACACATGCGTACATGTATTCATATGTGTGAAAGTTTTCACTTGCATGCTCAAAAGAGAGAGAGAGAGAGAGATTGAATGTGCTCGTACATGTTCAGTGTGTCTTTGGATTGATAAAGGTATTCTTTACAGCTGATGTACACAAGCAAGCAACAGCAAACATACTGATGTTAACTGTTGCATACAATCTTAAAATTGCCCATGCATGTATTTACTACAGGGCTTTGTTTCCTCGGCAAGTATCAGTATAGTTTTTTTGTACTGTGCTTGAATTGTCAGTGTGAAAAACTACACAGGAATACATCAGTCTTGTCAAAAGTTTTTATTCTTAATAATTTTAAGCCATGTTATGTAGAATTTACTTATTCTCTGTTCTGTTAATTTGGTGTTCAGTTATTTATTCATCAGTGTGGATGTCCATGGCCCTCTTGAGTGTCCTGGGTATATTTTGTATGGATGTTGCACTTATTCTCTTAAATATAATGTGTTACACATTTAGAAAATGGATATTTGGATCTTGCAGACACACTATGGCATCAGCTCAGTCTCTTCCCTTGGGTACTTTTTAAATACTGTGTCTAGGTTAATGTTAATGTGAATAGTAAAGCTACTGTAATTTTTTATGTATTAAGTAGTTTCCTACTTGCAGCTTTTTCTAGCCACCGAGGCCCAGAAGCAAAGTGGGTGATGATAGCAATTGCACAAGCCATCATTACTATACCTGCACTAACTGCAAGATGCTGAACTGGCACACAGGCTTCCTATTTTGGTGCTTTACATATGATATTTTTAGTGGTGACCTTTTTATTTTTAATGTATTTTTTACCCAAAGTTTAATACATGCTTCTATTGTGATGTTATTTCTATCAGGTAAGTAAAATTGGAGACACCATAGTCCGTAAAAGCAGTTTTTGACAATGTTGGATGATTTAAAACTAATATTTACTGTAGAGCCCCTATTTAACGAACTCGGAAATAATGAAAAATGTGATTTGACGAAAAGAATTTTTAGGAACCTTAAAAAATAACCAGAAATGTAAAGTAACTTTGATCAAATGGAGTATACATTGTAATGTAAGTCTATTAAAAATACTTTTAGTAGCTGCAGTTTGTACGTATTTATCCATGAATAGTCTTAAAGCATCCCTCCAGAAACAAAAAAAAAAAAAAAAAATTGTTAAAATTTGTAGAAAACTTTGGCAGCGGCAGTGACTTCAAGCTGAGCATGTGAGGCTGAGCTAGCGAAGCTGTGTTTTGTAACAAGCACGTGCCTAGATCCTCAACAATGGAAGTCAGATTTAATGAAACATCTATTTAGAGTAGACATTTTTGGGTCCCGAGGCATTTAGTTCAATTGGAGTTCTACTGTAGTAGAGCTGGGGGAAGTTCGAAAACATATACATTCAGTTCAGTTTGGAGTGCCTCTAAATGATGATTCGAAATTTGAACTTTTGTGTTAAAAAAGTTACGATTATTGAACTTTCATTGAGAAATCAAACCCCAAAACATAACTCAAATATGTCCCATAACATGATAGTTAGGTCCATCTACAGTTTATTTAGCACACATCATAATAAACGCACAAAATGTAGGATCTAAGTATGTATTTGAACGGTCCTGTCCTACAATCATGTACAACATGTGCACAAAAAAATAATGTTACACAATCATCGCACAGAGATGGTTTAGATTACTACTGAGATCTTGTACACATGAAACTGGAAATAATTTGACTTGTGTTATGCAGCATTTCGTAAATAGACAGTAGTCGTGGAGTTAAAAATATTTTATAGATGGTGTGTAAATACGTCTCATAACCAAACAAACAACTTCACCTTTGATTTCAGGATTTCGATATCTCAAATCAACGTAGTTCTGCCATTGTGTGATATTTTACTATCAATTTTTTGACTGTGTGTGACATGGGCGTGTATTTTACATGTTTTGACATGTAATTATGACTCCCATTGTTGCATACGTTGTCATGTCCCTACAATTTTACTATCGTAAGAACAAACTAAAGTTAGTAAATTAATGGGTATTTTTTCACAAAGGTTTGTATGTTTTATATTTTCTTTCTTTCAGTTGGTTGGCTTTTTTATGTTGGTACATGTGTACAGTTTAGAGAACTGTTATTTTATTATTATTATTTTAAATACAATTTCTTGCTTTGTTGTTGAACAATTATGGTTAGATTATATTTCCAAAAACTATTTTTTTAATCAATTAGTGATGTACGTACACAGGGTGTCTACTAGGTCACTAAAGTCACGAAAGTCCCGAAAAAGTCACGAATTGTGAAAAAGGTCACGAAAGTCCCACAATAGTCACTAATTTGAAATATATTTTGGTATAAGTCACGAAAATTATTTTCGTGTGTTTGATTCGTGTCGAGTCATTTGTCCAACGTGCATGTTTACAATACTAGTATTTCTCATGCACTGTGCAAGTATAATAAATAATTAGTTTGTATATTAGTTATCATAGTCATTGTCATAAAGACAACTTAAATTTAGGTATATATTGATTACAGATTTTAAAATTGGACATGCTTCGCGCTCTATTTTGGAAGAAACATAATGAAAATTGTTGGCCGTGATGCACTATTAATTAATTCTGTTTGAACAGTTTTCAAGGAAAAGTCACCAAAAAGTCACTAAATTTTACTTTTACAATTTGGTAGACACCCTGGTACATGATATGAACAGCACTTAAAACAGTTTGACTCCACTTCTGAAGAAAGCCAAGAGTATTGTTGGTCACTATAATTCAAGCACTCAAGCTGTAACCAGACTTCGGGCTTTTCAGAGCCAGCTGAATTTGCCTTGCAAAAAATTTAAACTAACAATGATTGAAACAAAGTGGAATTTTGAATACTACAGATTGCCAGCCTTGTTGAGCAGCGAGCAGTAGTGTTGGCAAAACTTGCCAAGTCTGCTAAAATTAAAATAGAATAACTGAACTTGAAAAAGTGTGACTTTGCAGTGGACCTCGTAGAAATTCTGCTCCCAGTTGAAGAAGTCACCTAAGAGCTTTGTAGAGAAGATACACCCACACTTTCAATGTTGATCCTTATCATCAGCAGCAACCCTCTCTCGCTCGTGCTCTCTCTCTCTCTGTGTGTTGCTTCCCTACCCCTTTGTATTAGGTAGTTGCTATGTATTTGGCTGAAGGAATACAGAATTAGGGGTGCCCTGTAGCTAGTTATCTGAGGGACAATTGTATGAGGGCTTAAAGAAAAGAATTTTAACTCCATAAGTGGATCAATAATAATTAGATCAATCACCTATAGGTGCTCCTATGAGACCAATACAAAGGTTTTCTTTGTGCCTGGTGCAGTGCTGTCGGGTGTGACACGTGGGCTACAGGAGAAACCCTGCATGCCTTCTGTTAACGCAGGAGCTGTTATGCCACCATGAGCACTAGCGTTCGAAGCTGGTGAGCTGCAAAGTGTTACGCCCATGCATGCAGTAGTAGGCTCTGATAGTCCCAGCACCATACATTCTACTAAACTATGAGTTCTTCAAAGATTTTGAGTTTGACTGTAAGAGTGAAGTAAAATAAAATGTGCAGTAATTAAGTCACAACTGACCACGCATACTGAGTTTAGGTAGTACTTGGCTCCACTGCCTGTTTTGTACACTCTTGATGTAAGTCTCAGCAAGTCAAGGGAACACTGCTAGATCAGTCTGTGTGATACCTTGATGCAGGATACACAAGCTGTACCTTCTGTATTGGTGGTGTAGTTTGATGTATACATTGTCAGGTTTTTGCATAGTGTCATCACAGTTGTGTACAGTGTTAATATTTGTACTGCTCAGGAAGAATTATTCCTGAGTCTTGTTCGAGTCTGTGTTGTGCGACCAGCAGTCACAGTGCTGGGTGATTACACATGTTAGTGAGCATTACAGCTTCTCACTGTCTTCCTAACTTGCTGTAGTGCGGGTTGTGCCTTATATGTGTGGTACATGCATCTGCTTACATATATGACTGTGTACGATTTGTTAAACTTGAATTAATTATTTTTTTCTTTGTATTGTTCTTTATTTTTTAAGAATATTGAATGAGATGATATTTTTATAACTGTTTATTGTTACTAAGAGTTTGTGTGTTTTACTGTTGTTTACCAAACATATGTATATAAAATAAAACATATCTTCTAACCATGATTTAACTCAACACTTCCTTGTGTATGACAGTGGTTACCTACTGCATTTACTCACAAGTAAGGACCCGTAAAGGTGATGACTTGCAAAATTTGCAAAATATTGCAAAATTTAGCGTAATTATAAGTTTTCTGCGAATTTCAGCTTCATTTCGTTAAAAGCTATGTTTTACGTGAATTCAGATGCCTTGGCAGATGTTTTGTCGCAAGTCAGCTGAGGCACAATCGTTGAAATGTGTACGTTTTCCTTTCTGATATTTCTTGATTTGTTTAATTATGTTTCACTGTAATTATATTACTCCATGCCCACCGTTGTAATAAATTTTTAATCGTTTTCACAAATATTTAAAGGGTTTAAATAACAGAAAGAGAAGAAACAAATGTTTATTTCACGCATTCGACCACGTAAAAAATGTATACAGTATTTACATTTTTCGGATGGTGGCCATAGATACATTTGTGCAGATATACAGTATTCTCATTCCTCAACGTGTTTTGCAGTTGAAGCGTATCAACTCATGCAATTTATATGACTTGTCCAATATCTTTGTACCATTATGTACAGAAAATAGATCATACGGATGCAATAAAACAAACAAGTGCGGCCATGGTCACGTGGTACAAAGATCTCAGTATATCGACAAGATGGCGGCCGAGCAACGGTAGGGGCAGCAAAAGTTCATAGTCTACTGAGTTACATTACCGGACAGGTCCTTGTGTGAACAATGATATCGCAAAGTTTCTCTGTATCGCAAGGAGTAGGAACACACATTTAAATGGCTAAATGTAGTGAAACATAATTTTCAGCTATTCCATCTGTGAATAAATGCCGAAGAGTTGTTCTGTTTGGGTAGGTATGCTAGACAAATTATCTTCATTGAGCCACATATTTTTTGTAATAAAAAATTTTAATTTGTACATGTACTAAAAGGGACTGCATAAACTGCAGGCAATTTTTAAAACTTAAGAAAAACTCAGGATAAATAGTTTTAACAAAAAGGAGGATATTTATACAGTCTGGTAATTTAAAAAATGATTAATTTGCACAGTTAAGTACCAGGCATACATTGCAAACATTAAAAATTAATGAGGAAAAATCAAAACTATTTGGTTAAATATAGTCATTCTGATAGTGTCACACAAAATTTTTTTTTACCTCTTCAAATTTTTTTCACTGCTTTTGACAAAATTGTGCACCACGTTAAAGTTTTTAACATTGAATTTTTGAACTGCTTTTAACACTTTTAAACACAGATATTGACAATTTTTATTCACCATTTTTAGGGGTCCTTACCTGTAAGTTATACCACCTGCATATTTTTTCTCAAGAACAAAATTTAAAAGTCACTTTGTGGGTCATACACAGAACTCAATGTGTCTGGATAACTAGGGCCTGGAAAAGTTGAACTTATTAACCATTAGGCCTGCACCACACGAGCTATTTGCGCTTCTGGGTTTTACTTTCAGTCCGGGGTGGAGCTGTTAAGTTGCATTGTGTTATATGACAGCATTCACACAGGGTGGCACTTAAGCAGCACTGCGAAAACCACTTGCACCTCGACTGACCATGCAGTGTTAGTGCCATCCGACGGCATTGAAACTTAGCTGCATGTACCATCGGTCTAGTACTCAGGGGAGTAAGTGAGCCTGAGATCTCTATATCCAGGGTTGGTTGTAGGTACAACCCAGTAGTAAGGCCAATAACCAGACCTCAATTTAAATAACAAGAATCTTCAAATTTAATTATCTTTTGTAAATAACAGTCTATGGTTGTTATATACATAGGCTCTGCCTGTACCACTAGCCAAATTTCCCACAACTATGCAGGTGGTTAAATCATCGCCCAATTACTATCCTTTGCATCCACTTGCACCAAGACTCGCTCTCAAAAAGCCTCTGATCCAGCTACACGGGGTGGCTCAAAACTTCGCCCACGGGCCATGGGCTTCCAGTCACTAGTGCTCTAAATCTGCACTAAACCCAATTCCAGAAACAATATTACCTAGAAGTCACAGAGCCCGCGTAGAATACTCATATTGTAACAGATAACACCCCACTACTATCTATCTACTGTACTAACTAATAAACTTTAAACTAAAGTGCCTGAAATGTACAGGTAAGTTGATGTCACTCACCTTTCAGACTTAACCTACTCACAACTGAATAAACTAACTTTGGTGGTTGGTTCACTAGCTTGGGGACGCGGCCAATACTCAACACCACACCTCCAGAATACCTAAATAAACTTTATATCTAAACAAATACTGAGGCATGGTGGTACTAGCAAAATTACTAAACAAACACTAACCTACACCATGATCTTTGATCGCCAGAGCCGTCGTCAATTAACAGACCACGACCGACTCTGACAACACACAATACAAACTACAAACATCTAACCACCCCTGCCTAAATAAAACAAATACCCTTCTATCGCAGGCCCCTACTAAAACTATACTCAAATTACACTAATCAAACAACTGTTGGGGGCGTCCACCAAGAGACCTGCGATAAGCTACATTGTACTTCCTCAAGGAAGTAAACCTAACCTAAAAAGAAATACAGACTGAAGGTCGTAGCTCAACACAGCTACGTGACCTAAAACCAGGGCCGCAACTAGGGGGGAGCAAGAGGGGCATGTGCTCCGGGCGCCAAGCTGTGGGGGGCGCCGAAATTGCTTCCATTGTAATTTCTACGACTGAGATTGGTTACTGGTAACACGTTTTTAAATTTTCATGCCAGGAGTGCTTAATGTAGAATATAACGTCATGTTTGTTTTAAAGTGCAAGGAGCAAAAATCTGAAGCTGTTTTCAACTAAAAAAAGTGGTGGCGAATCCTTTATACGAATAAAGTAGACAAGGAGAGCAGCAAAACAGAGCTCTTCCCACGTTGGCAATGTTCGGCGTGGCGTGTTGTGTCTATAGCTTAAATATTTAGGACAGTGGCTACAGTTGGTTGTGTTGTTTGCGGGCACGACTGATATTTTTTGTAGTAAATAAGCTTAGAGAAATTGTCCGCTTAGAATGTCAAAGAAACCTTCGGGAGCAGAATACAGAAAGAAAGTCACGGAACGAGATAAAACTGCACATCTGTCGTCTTTCATGTCGTCATAGTTGACTGAGATGCATCTAAGGTATGTTAAGTGTACGCAATTTCCTGTATAGTTCAATGACTAGTTAGATGATAATTATGGAATAAACTTGCTAAATTACGATTTTGGTTGTCAGTATTTTTGTTGTTTGCACAATGCAGCTTTTCTATAACAGAGCATTTTAAAAAGTCCTTCGAACTAAATCCAAAGAACTCGCTTGCAGTTACTATTGGTAACGACAGGATGAGCTGTCCAGTTCGCTCGATGCCTTGCAACCCTCCCAATTGCATCATTGTTGCCACACATTGTCCAGTATTGAGTAAAGTTTTACTGGCGAATCGAAGAGAGTGTGAAGTGCTCAGCCACTTCCCCATCTTGGTTAAATATTTATAAAGTGTTTTTTTTTATTTTTCTTATTTAAATTTATATGTAAATTTTTCTTAACATGCTATATGCCATTTTCAGGGTGAGTCTGTCAGGTGTCCGGTATGATACAACAGAATTCAATAACCTAGTAATTGGGGACATGTTAATTTAAATTCATCTTTTCAAAATTTAAATATAATATTGTTGCGTGCCATGTTCCTGGAGGCCAGTGGTCGGCGGCTGTTTCGTAACACCTTGAGGGCTGGCCGATGACTCAAAGCCCGGGTGGCTCATAGTGGGAAACCCGCCTAACCTACGTCATAGATACCTGTCCCAACTGCGTCTTAACCCTTCGAGGGTGGCGGACGTGACTACTAGCACATCCGAAACATGATG
>PNEQ01096432.1:0-17021 GCA_003012365.1 Medauroidea extradentata
CGTGAGGAACGCCATAAGATTCCTCTGCGCAACAACCAATCAGACGTCGAGTGGGGTGATCACGTAAGTAACGCCACGGCCGTCGGCCACGCGGCCCTGCGAGAGAAGAATCTACCGACTGAGTGCCCGTTCTCCAATAACGGGCTGGCGCACCGGGCAATTCACTATCTAATCACCAACCCCCGCTCGCGTCAATCTTATATCACTTGATTCAATTTGTTATTTGTATTTACAACCTATTTTATTACTGTATTGCCGATCGTTCCAAAACTATTCTCAGTGAGATAAAAAACGATTTCCACTAACACTGAAACTGTTCCGATACTGCTGGCAGTAAACTCAGTAATCTCAGTGGTTTCAGCAGTAACGGAACGCGGCCCCAATGTAGTTTTAAGCGCCTTATATCTGCAGAATCGGTTTGACCTAGCCGTAAGCGCCTAGTGTGGTATTGAAAGTGTTTAACGAATAGATTTGAATGAAAACTTTTGTGTATCTTGCATTCGGGTGTAATGATAAGTTAGGCAAAGGAAAGAAATCTGTTACTGCTACAGTTCACACAAATGTTAATTAAATGGCAGAAACTGGCATTATGTATTAAGCCCAACAATGGTTCCACACAAAGACGGTAGGTGATGTCAGTACTTACAGAATTGTGTTCTAGAACGTTATTATGTAGTTTAGTTCAAATTTTATTGCAAAATGTTGTTCTCCAATAGGGCCGATTCCACAAAATTTTAAACCCTGGTTAAACATTTGTGTTTCGTCATGTAAGATGAGCAGGGCATATTTGTCACTGGATGAATCATCTCTACTTTATTGCTCTTAAAATTTCACACTTATAGCGAGTACAGTGTTGTTCAGAGCTGTAATTCAGACCATGATCAAGAGTGTAAATTCTTCAGACTTGTGGCAGTCTTTACTAAAGTCATGGACGAGTAATTTTTCGCGAGTGTTGGCATCGCTGAACTTAATTTAAAAGCGGTAAATTTGTAGAATTATATTCGATTTTATTTCGGTTGTAGTTGATTGGTCCGGGTTGTTTAGCACACTTTTGAAATCGTCTCCGAAATTTATTAACACAGTGGAAATTTGGTAAAGACAAAGGCCAAAGCTGTTGGTTTGCAGTACAATTTTTTGAATGAACTGAGTAAAAATTTTAATAAATAACAATGTCTTTTTCTACGTTGTCCGGCGAATCATTGCGAAGCAAGGTGTGTAGCCGATAAAATTTTTGTTGGTGAAATTTTAAATTTGTGTCAAGTGTTTGGTCGCGCATGTAAAAACTGATAGACAAAAAAAAAGATAGACATTTTTATTATTTTTTGTAACAAATGAAATTGATTATAAGTTAATGAACAAATGCATAGAAAAAATTTTCTGTTGTAGGTTTATTTTGCCTCCTGATGTGGCCTAATGGTGGTGTCTTTATTTTACATTATGCAAGGTTATAGCTGAAATATTTTGATTTTTCAGTTCTGGGTAAACTTGGCTAAACGTATTATTTTTATTTATTTATTTTTTGTTTACTCTTGCTTTATTAATATTTTTTTGAGATGTATAAAATGTCATAGGTTAATAACCTGGTGTACATTCCATCCAATCACATCCATGTGGAGCAAGGTGGTGCAACAATAACACGTTGGACCTCATGTTACGACTCAGATTCGTATCCTAGCATTGGCCAACTTGATTATCGTTTACATGTTTTACCCAGTTCGCACCAGGCAAATGCTGAAATGGTTCATTAACATAGGCCATGGCCACATCCTTTGTAACTCCTGTTTTGTGTTATGTAATAATGACTTCTGACAATAAGGCATTAAGACCATTTTTGAATGCCTGAATGAATACATCAGTGTTTTCCAATTTCCAAGCAGCTGTCCAAATGATAATGACAACTTACAATATATAGGTTAAGTATTTTTAATATGTGCAAAGTTTCACAATTTCTAACTTGTCTGCCTTTATATTAATTTTTATTTATTGATTTTACATTTTAATAGAACACATTTTACCTAAAACAAATTTACGAATGTAGCAAAACTGACATGTTGTTCCACGACCACATCCTTGAGCTCTTTGTGGCTCTTTTGTTGGCTCAAATTGAATAGATAAAAAATGAAAATGGAAAAATTAAGGGAGAAGCTTGACTGAGCTTATTTAGCTGATGTTTTACTTTGTTCTTTCAAAATCTCTTCATCTTGTGACTGATATTTTTGTTGACTTTCTTCAGTCTAGGACTACGTTTTACCTGATTTGGTTTCGAGTTATTTGCGAATCTGTGATTGTTGATTTTTCTGTAATATTTCCTCAGTGAAGCTGATTTCTTAGAAGTTTAACTTTCAATTAGCCAATTATTTTATCAAATTTTCGGAAATTCACTTATGTCCACCGTTCAGAAGAGACGGGCGGGTGAGGGGAAGGAATAATGGTGCGTTTTTAAGGGAGGGACTAAAAGGTTTTGTTGAATGGATTACTGAAGAGGAAGAGATTATGGAAGTCAAAGTAAGTGGGCATGGCAGGAATATAACAATACTGGCAGTGTAGGCTGTAGGTCACCAGGGCAGGGATGGCAGACTATTGAGGTGGTCAAGGAAAGAATAGACAGGTTGAGGGATAGACTGTGGGTTATAGTAGCAGGTGATCTGAATATGCCAGGTGTGCAGAGAATGGCTTCAGTATTAATTAATAGAGGATTAGTGCAGGTGGTGGGTAGCCTACTCCTACATGAAGGAGTCAGAATGGCGAAGGGTCTGTGCTGGATGTTGTATTGGTCAGGCCAAGGAATGCGTTAGTTAGTGTGGTGGTCCTGGAGGGAATTAGTGATCACGACATCCCTGTTGGGGAAATTAAGCTGGGTAAGATCTGGGCAGGGCAATCCAAAGATATGGTTGTTTGGCAGTATGGATGTGGCAACTTTAAGGGAGCGGATAAAAGTTTCTTAGGGAATATTTTGAACAATGGGCTGGAGAAACCAGAGTAGAGGACTTATGGATAGGATTTAAAAGAATAATACATTACTTGCTGGAGAAATTTGTCCCCCAGAAATGTTATATGGCGAGGTGAGATCCACCATTCTATGGAAAGGAGATCGTAAAGTTGAAGAGGAAAGGCAGGCAGCTACATGCTAGACGGAGATGAAACGGAATGCAAAGGACCAGGGAATCCATGAAACAGTTAGGAAGGGAGTTGGAAAGTAAGATCAAATGTGCTATGAATAGGTATTTAGAGAGTATGATGGAGGAAGGGAAGGGCAAGGAATGGGGAATTTATTTGGGTATCTTAGAAATGTGAGAGGTGAAGGGGGGGATCCCCCCAACTTTGAGAGGAGCGGACGGAAGGACTGCCACAGATGAGAGGGAAAAGGCTGAACTGTTGCAGACACAATACATGTCAGTGTATGAGGCGAAGGACAACTCGAGTAGATCATCTATAGGAGTCAATAGGGTATATAACTTATTTTGTGTGAAAGGTTGTGATATGGAAAGGGTGGTTAAGAGATTGAGGAGCAATAAGGCAGTGGGGCAAGATGGTATAGGAAATGGTGCACTCGAGTTTGGAGGGAAGGAGTTGGTTAGATATTTGGAGGTGTTGTTTAGTAGGTTGCTGGATGATGGTAGGTTACCGCAAGGCTGGAAGGAGGCGTTAGTGGTCCCAGTGTATAAGCAGGGTGAGGATAGATAGCTAGGGAAGCCAGGTAGTTACAGGCCAGTGAGTCTCATATCGAATACAGGGAAAGTGACGGAAAGATTTATTGTAAAATATGTGGTAAATGTTATGAACAGCAAATGGATACAAGAATACCAACACAGATTTAGAATGGGATATTCACGTGAGACACAGGTTTGTTGGGAGGATCTGGTTCAGGCAGTAGATGTGGGGAAGCAGGTGGTCGCCTGTTTCATAGACTTCGAGAAGGCCTTTGACAAAGTTCCGTGTGGAATCTTGATGAGAAAAGTGGAAGGACTGCTGGATGACAATGAGTGATTGACTGGATTATGGACTTTCTCAGGGGAAAAAGTCAGAGAGTAAAAGTGAGAAAGGCAATGTCCGAAGACGGAGAGGCTATGTTAGGTGTGTCGCAGGGAAGTATGTTGGGGCCTTTGCTATTCACTATAATGGTGAATGTCAAGGGATTAAGGATTTTAGGTAAAATAATACTTTGCAGATGACTACAGAGGTGGGCAGTGGAATCAACTTGCAGGAGGATATTGATAGGTTGTGGTCCCGGACAGTGGAGAACAGAATGAATATTAATGTATGTAAAACCAAGTTGGTGAGGTATATTAGGCAGAGAGTTGTGAGTAGAGAGGTATACAGATGTGATGGGCAGGCGATAGAGGAAACCACAGAATATAAGTATCTTGGAGTTGTGATACAGGTGGACAAAGCAAGTGGACAGAGTGGTTAAGAAGGAAAGAAAGGCTTTAAGACTGCTTGGGAGGATGTTGAAGGGGCATAGTGGTGATGTGAAGGGAAAGGCATATTGCTCATCCAGTAGTGGAATGTGCTGCTGTGGAGTGGGATCCGTACGTGTAGGTGGAGGTGCAGGAGCTGCAGGAGGTGCAGAGAAGGGCAACGAAGTGGGTGATGAATAAATGGAAAAGGCAGGGTCAGACTGGTGAGGAGGAAAGGAACTTTATGCCTAGTGTGATAGTGAAGGAATTGGGATGGAAACTGTTGAGGGACAGGAGGAGAGTGGAAAGGCTAGTCAGATTGTATAGGTATAGGGTGATGAATGGGGAAAGGGTATGGGGAAATTTGGCCCGCAATTTAACTAAGGGAACTTTTAAGGATAAAGGTGGCAACATTGAGAAAGAGGGTGTGGTATGAGAACGGAGAGGGGAGACAGTTGATGCTGGTGAGGACGATGAGGGAGTGGAAAGCACTGTGGGAGGAGTTGGTGACTTTTAAGGGAGTTGGAATATTTAGGAAGGGACCAGAGGATCGGAACTGTGGGGATGGGGAGGAATCTGCTCGCCGTGGGGTGTTAGCCCAATTGCGAGTAGCCTATAAAAACTTATTATTATAGAAACATCAGAATGACTTTTTTTTTTTTTTTTTTTTAATTTTCCATTTCAAATGAAATTACCGTAGCTGAATCTGTTTATATTATTTCATGTTATACCTTGATGAAAATCCAGACTGAATACTTAAGAGTGCATGGTAGATAAATAAACGCTGAAAACATAAATTGATTTCTACGCTTTTTTTAAGCCGATATGGTTAAAATAGTCAATGAGAATCCTAATTGTATTTGGCAACTTTACGAGTAAATATTTATCCAGAATTACTAATTTGTTACGCGTGATCTCTTGCGCCGCAGTTAAATTCACAATGTTCCGGCGTCAGATATTGTGCCTCAGAAGTTTGTAACAGTGGAAACAGTTTTGTTTAAAACGTTGGCTAAAACTATTATCTAGGATTGCTATTGTTAAATTTTCGCAAATTGGCTTCAAGAAACCTACAGTTATAGATTAATGCTTTTAGCGTTGAATTATGTACCACACCCTCTTTAAGTATAATGTGTAAGAGTAAATGTAGTTTATAATTAAAATTTACAAATTAAATAAATAATTTTTGCAGTAAGTACACATTTTAAAATACAAACAATTTTCCAAACAAAGAGTTATGGTTTTTTTTTTGACCTCACATCCCACAATTATTTAATTTATTTCAAACTTTTATGCGTGATTGTGTTCAAAAATTTACCTGTGGAAGTTCCGGTGCACATTCACCTTTCAGTATTTTAAGATCGGTTGAACTGGTGGATACATCTGTTCAGCCTGTTGAGAGCAAAACAGTCATTTGTGAACGTCCGGTGTACATCGGTGGATGCACTGATGAATTTTCAAATTGCAGCTTGACTTTCATTGAGAGAGCATTCTGGTTTTTCTCTCCACTTTGAATTTATCATTTGAATATGGTGGAGTTTAGTGGCTCTACTGCAGATTGAGGCAGAGCCTAGTGAATTGTGGCCCTCACAGTCAAGAAGCAGCATGTTACAAAACATTATCTGGATAATTTACATAACAATTTCATTGCCATTCCTACACATTATGACACTTAAAAGTATAACACCATAACTAACTTGCTGAGTACCCATTTTGTAAAATTTTTCTCAAACACATGTTTCTAGATACTGGTAAATGACATTTCTAAGCCATTTAAGTGTCTCCTAGGATCAATTTAAGGGTTTCCTTCACTTCAAGAATTTTTTACCAATTTATTCGTACCGATACAAGAATTTTTTACTAATTTGTTCTGACCAATAACAGTCCTTTAACAATATTTAGGCCTACAAATTTCATTTGATTGTTACTTCCTCAATATTGTTGTTATTATCTCAGTATAAGATTTAAGTAAAATAAATTTTTTTTAACAGTGACAATTGTGTAATATTAACATTTCATATAAATGTGCTAATTCGGACACAGTTATCTAAGATTATTAGTGTTAGTGATGTTTTCTCTAGGATGGTAATTTCATAAGCAAATAATGTAGTTCTTCGATTTTTAAAATTTTTGTGTGTAACATAGGAATAGTAAAGTGCCTAATGCAATTCTCTGTACACCTGTTTTTATAGTTTCCCACATTTTAGTTCGGCCTACTTCTTTGATCACCATTATCTATTTCATTGTTTCCTGTCGAGCAAATATGATCAGGCAGGCAAGGAATATTTTTTTAGAGAGCATAATGGAGGAAGGGAAGTGCAAGGAATTGGGAAAATTGTTTTGATATCTTGGGAAAGTAAGGAGTGGAGGTGAAGGGATCACGGACCACTGACAGGTACGGGCGGCTTGACTGCGGCATATGACACGGAAAAGGTTGAATTGTTGCAGACTCAGTATTTGTAAGTGTGAGGCAAAGGACAATTTGAACAGGAGGTCTGTGGAAACAAGGAAGGCATTGGAGAGATTGGTGACATTTGGTAAAGGTCATGAACAATAGGAATTGGCTACATGAGTGTCAAAATGATTTTAGAAAAGGATACTTATGTCTGAGTTGGCAGGTTAAGCCTATTTGAGAATGTAGTTTCAGCACTTGACGATGGGAAGCAGTGGATGCCTACATTATTGACACTGAGAATTGAGGGGGTAGGGGGGAGAGGATATTTTTGGTAGCACCGGTTGGCCGATTTAAAGCGAGGGGTCCGGGGTTCCTCCACCGGAAAAATTTTGATTTTAAGATGCTAAATGGTGCACTTTGAGAAGATTTTGAACGTTAATGTTTAACACACAACAGACCCAAATTGGAACATTTTCAGAGAGTTTACAGTCAGTTTCTTAGAATATATTGCAAAGTTCATAACACCTACTACATTTTCAATAGTTTGAATAAAAAGTATAACGTTTCTAAAACATGGTTGGGCTCTTAATGGAGGGAGGGGAAATTTCCCCAATTTCCCCCCCCCTATGTATCCATCACTGGATGGACTATTAGGTTAGAAGGTAGTGGACTACATTGGTGACTTCCTCAGAGTGTTGGAGCTAGAGAGTGTAAGTTGGGGAGTCGTTAAGGAGACGTACAAGAAAGATAGTGGTCTGCAGAGATATATACAGATGGGATTGGCAAGTGATAGCAAAGGCAGCAGAATTTATGAATACCTACTAGTAGTGATCCAGGATGACTAGATGGAAAAATAAATGGTTTGAGAGCAGTTACAAAAGGAAGTATGGTTTTGGGTATGCTGAGTAGGTAAAAGAAAATGTGTATTACATATTGGTAGGCTACTGCCAATGTTTAGAATATGCGGCAGTAGATCGGGTCCCGCATGTGTATGTACAAGAGTTGGAGAAGGTACAAAGAAGGACAACTGGGTGGGTGAAGGGTAAATGGTTAAGGCCATGATCTTTCATGTATTTCAAATAATTGCAAATACTGTATCTAAAATATTTTTTTAACCAAATGCTTTGAAAAAATTTGAGACTGTGTACAGTCATGCAATACACAATTTTGCCGGAACATTTTTTTAAAATAATGTTCCGTGTTTAGCAAAAAATTATTTTGCTTAATTATGGCTTAAATTTTGACAGCAGAATGTGTGATATTTCAGGGGCAAAATTCTAAAAATCTTTTTGGTGTATGGCTACAGAAAAATTCAGATACATTCAGATATATAAGTGTTAAAACTATAAGAATGAGTTTTTGATTTATGTATTAATTTGTGCTAAAAAAATATTTTCGAAGCCACTACAAAACTAAAAGAGTGCGGCAGGGAAATGGGGAAGAGAACTTTAAGAATTCACTGATGATGAAGGAAATGGGTTGAGTCCTTTGAATGTCAAAAGGAGAGTGGAAAAAGCTGGTTTTAATGTACAGGATAGTAATGGGGACGGAGGGTGGGTCCCGAGTTAAAAAATGGAAGTGTATGGAAAGAGGAACAAAAGTGAGAAAATTCAGTGGGTGTGAAGGAGAACAGAGAGAGGTAGACAGTGTATGTTCGTTAGGACCTGAGCGAAAGGAATGTATTGCGGAAGGTTTTGGTAACTTTTAGATGGGTTGGAAATTTCAGAAAGACTTTGCATTTTTTGAGCACCGGCTACCGGGTAGCAGCACAAATGTGTGTGTTAATTATATTATTATTGTTGTTTTTGTTTTTAGGCCTACTATCATGGTTTTTGTTATTACAAAATAATATGCTCTTGACAGGTTACAGAAAAGGGCAATTTCTTTCTTGTCAAGTGCTTTTACAATGTTTTTTGTGGCTTGAAAAATTGCTGTTATTGTTGATTTACTTGTATTATTAAATCCATTTATTTCTTTGCAAAATATTATATTGCTGTCTAGAAATTTAAGCATATTGTGCAATATTCCTTAAAAAATCTTGACAAAGATAGAAACCAATAGTTTTGTAATTTTGTAGATAGTTTTGTAATTTTGTAGTACGGTTGTCTATCTTTTTAAATATGCATTGCAATTGTGGTGTGTCATAAACACATTTTTAATAAAAATGCATAATACCTGAGGTGACTTTTGAAATCTGTAAAACGTTCACGTGCAGATAGCCTATGCCATCGACTAGTTGCTTGGCGTTTTAATCCATTGTAATGAAATAAGTCTTGAGTTTCACACACATGTAATAAACTGTTATACATGAAGCACTCACCTCTGAGTGAAAGGGGCAAGGGCCTTGTTGTCAGAGAGCATAGTTCTGTGTGGTGTAGGTAGTGTGTGTGTAGGTTGATATGTATGTTATTGGAAGGTAGTGAAGTTTATGAAGGTTGGTAGTCGTGTGTACTAACTAACGTTTCCGCTGGAACGATAGCGATGTACTCGGTGTAAAAGATGTGCTGTAAAAGTGTGATGTAGATACAATATTGGCGACGAGGAAAGTGGTAATGCTGTGAAAACAACAAGTTCAACTTGTCGGGCCGTTGAGTGCATCATGGCGATGTTTCCGGCATTTGGTGAGTTTGTCCCAGGGCGGGACGCATGGAAGGCGTGCGTGGAGCGTCTACAGTTTTATTTCCTGGCTAATAAGGTAACCAAAGAGAAGAACAGCGGGTAATATTTTATACAGTAGCCGGGTCCGAATTATACAGTTTAGCGACATCGTTGATCACTCCGAAGCCCACTTCGGAAGTAGGGTTATGGGGAGGTCTTAACCCTATTTGTTACTCACTTTGCTCCGAAACCAAGTGAAGTGGTAGAGTCTTTTCGCTTCCATCAAAGAAATCAGCGGGAAGGGGAAACTGTAGCTCAGTATGTGGCGGAGCTGTGGAGAATGTCTGCACATTGTAATTTCCCAACCTTAGAAAAGATGCTGCGGGAAAGATTTGTGTGCGGGGTGCGCGATAATTAAACGATACAGCATGCGTTGTTATCCAAAGACAAATTGACACTTAAAGATGCTGTTGAAGTTACAACTGCAATTGATGCCACAGGGCGGAACATTGAGAGCATTAAGGCAAACAGGGAGGAAGAGTTGGGTGGGTCAGCAGTTCATAAAGTGAAAGTAAACATTCGACAAGCGAAGGAGACGAGGGGCGCACCACAGACTATGGCTCTACCGGATAATTTAAGGGAAAATGCTACTTGTGAAGGAAAATGTGAGTGGGGGGGTTATGGCAAATTATGCTGGAGGTGTAAAGGGGTGCATTCATCAGACAAATGTAGACACACTAACACGGTCTGCCATTTCTGTAAGCAAGTAGGCCACTTGGAAAGGGCCTGCATCACAAAAAAGTGAACAAGTAGTAAGAGTTCACAGGCTCGTAAGCAACCTGGGGATAAGGTTAACCCAGGTGGAGGCACTGCCTATAGGGTATCAGAGTCGGTAGAGGTGCCTAGCAATGAGGAGGAATCTTTTTATGGTTTGTTTAATGTAGAAACAAATGGGAAGAACAAACAGGTACCAATCAGGGGGGAAGTAAGGTTGGATGGTAGGGTTCACCGCATGAAAGTAGATACCGGAGCAGGGTAGACCATTATGAGTTGGGCCACATACAAACAACTCTGGCCAGGGAGTCCACCATTACAACCAACCGAGATGGTATTGCACACGTGATCCCAGGAACGATTGCAAGTTTTGGGATCCCTCCAGGTACGAGTACAAACCAAGGTCAGGGACGTCTCCCTACCCCTGCTAGTAGCAGAAGGCAGCGGTCCAAGTTTGCTGGGCCATAACTGGTTGGAACCGCTTGGAATTTCAATACAAGGGGTTTTCTAAGTAGACCAAGAGGCAAGAGCAAGCCAGAAGGTAAACAAGTACCCTAAAGTCTTCTCCAGCAGCGAGATGGGCCAGTATACCAGGCCGCTAGTCGCACTTGAGTTACTTACAGATGCACAGATGCAAAGCCCATCTTCCGGAAAAGTCGTTCTGTAGTTTTTGCACTTCGGGACCAGGTCAGTGCCGAAATAGATCGATTAGTAGAGAGGGGGGTGTTCGAATCAGTAAGCTTCTCTACATGGGCCATGCCAGTCCCTGTCCAGAAAACTGATGGTTCGATACGACTGTGTGGGGACTACAAGTGTACAGTCAATAGTGTCAGCAAAGTCAGCACTTACCCACAACCTACAAGCACTTACCCACAACCTACAGTTAATGAGGTATTTTCTAATTTAGCTGGTGGAACACTGTTTACCGAGTTCGACTTGGAAGAAGCCTACTTGCAACTGTCAGTAGATGATGCAACATCAGAAATTTTCATGGTAAACACGATGAAGGGCCTGTTTTGGGTGAAGAGAGTAACTTTTGGGGTGAGCTGTGGGCCAGCTATTTTTTAACATCTGATGGAGTCACTACTGGGAGGGATACCAGGTGTGGTGGTGCTCTTAGACGACATTTTGATTATGGGTACCAATGCAGAAGAGCATTGGCAGCGGGTCAATCAGGTGCTAGAACGCATGGATAACACAGGACTGAGATTAAAAAGGTCAAAGTGTTGCTTTGCCCAGAATTCTGTGGTATTTCTAGGTTACCGGGTAGATGCCGAGGGGGTACACCAGACGGATCAGAAGGTAGAGGCAATATGGGAGGCACCACCGCCAGCATCAAAGAAGGAGCTGCAGGCATTCCTGGGCCTGCTGAACTTTTATGAGCGATTCCTCTCTGGTAAGGCTCACGTACTGGAGCCACTCCACAGACTGTTAGATGTGGGAACCCCTTGGAGGTGAGCTCAGGGGCATGATGAGGCTTTTGAGCAGGCAAAGCAGTTGTTAAAATCTGACAGTGTCCTCACACACTATGACCCAGCCAAGCCCTTAATTCTATCCTGTGATGTCTCAGAGTACGGAGTTGGTGCAGTATTAGCTGATGTGCTGCAGGATGGAGTAGAAGCCCCAATTGCTTTTAGTTCCAGATCTCTCCTGAGAAGTGAAAGGAATTACTCACAAGTGGACAGGGGAGTTCTGGCCATAATGTTTGGTGTATGCAAATTCCGACAGTATATTGCAGGACGTCTGTTTACCATTGTGACAGACCACAAGCCGCTCCTGCGATTACTACACCCAAACAAACAGACACCGGACATTTTGTCACCCCGATTGTTACGGTGGAGCCTGTGGCTGTCTATGTACAACTACCAGTTAACCTACAGACCGGGACATAGCCTCGGTCATGTTGACATGTTGAGCAGACTGCCAGTTCAGAAAAGTATACCGGTTCCAGTGGTTGGGGATGTATGCTGGAGGCCATGACACATTGCCCAGTCGATGCTAAGAGGATAGAAGAGGCTACAGGACGGAATCACATCTTAGCAGAAGTTCGACAATGGGTATACAATGGTTGGAATGGTTGGTTGATTTCTGATCAATTAAAACCATATGAGAGATGCAGAGAGGAGTTGTCAGTGTACAGAGGGTGTGTACTCTGGGGCAATAAAGTAATAATTCCATCATCCTTGCGAGCCTCCCTGTGACAGGTACTCCGTGGGGCTCATGATGGAATTGTACAGTCAAAATCCTTAGCTAGGATCTACATGTGGTGGCCGTTGATAGACAAGGACATTGAACGGTTCGTTGGGTAGTGCAACGAATGTCAGCAAGGGCGGGCAGACCCGCCTAGACAGAAGGATATGCCATGGGGCAACATGAGAAGTCCCTGGGTCCTAGTGGACTCATACTCTTGGCTGGAAGTCAAGAGAATATCATCCTTAAGGTCAACCAGTGTGATTCGGAAACTGCAGGACATTTTAGTTACTCCCAGTATATGGTATCGGACAATGGCACAGCTTTTGGGTAGTGTGAAATGAGGAACTTCTTGGCTAAAAATAGGATCCGCCTGATTCAGACAACATCCTTTCACCCGTCCAGCAATGGGCAGGCTGAACGTATAGTCCAGACAATGAAAGGGAAGCTGAAGAAAATAATGTTGGGAGATTGGCACACACGGTTGGCCCGGATGTTATTTGCTTGGTGAATCACACCAGGAGGTGGGACCCTAAGGTCTCCTGCAGAGCTGCTTATGGGCCGCAGGCTGCAAACAATACTAGATCTTGCAAATCCGGCTGCAAAAGAAGATCCAAATGGATCGGAGGATTCACCCAATGTGGATGTAAGAAGAAGGTTTGGTGTGAACGATGCTGTGTTATTCAGGACCTATGCTGGGGGACTGAAGTGGAGGCAAGGGATAATTCACTCCAAAGTGGGGAAGTGATGGTCAGACATGCAGGCGACATGTCGACCAGATGCTGCGCCGGGCACCAACAGTTCAAGAATCGGCAGCACAGGCAACTGAATGGTCAGATAATTTGGGCTGTCCATTGGGACCTTTGACTCTTCCTGCTAAACTGGGGACAGCACTGTCTGGTGGCAGCAGAGCAGCAGTACAAGGAGCAGCACCCGCATGCAGCCCAAGGCCATTCCAACAGGTAGACCTGCAGAACGAGGAGGGGAAGAGCGGGCAATAGATGAGCTCGCTTCACCAACACCCAGTGAGGAGCCGTGGGAGCTGTTTCAGGGGTTTGCAGAGTGGGTGCCTCAGGCCCCACGATGGCGCTCCACAAGACAAAGGCAGTCTTTGACAAGATACAGAGACTTTACTGTATAATGATATCTTAAAGGGGGAGATGTGGTGTAGGTAGCGTGTGTATGTAGGTTGGTATGTATGTTATTGGAAGGTAGTGCAGTTTATGAAGGTTGGTAGTGGTGTGTACTAACTACTAATGTTGTTTCCGCGGTAATGATAGCGATGTACTCTGTGTAAACAACGTGCGGTAAAGTGTGATGTAGACACAATATTCTGACTGACAGCTGCTGAGAGCAACCTGGGTGAACAGCACAGTATGCTGGGGTCTTGAGAGGAAAGCAAAGTGAGTGAGAGGTGACATGAGGTGAGTAGGAGCAGTACGGGATGAAAGGGCGGGGGCAACGGAGATCCCAGAGAAAACAAGTGACCAACTGCATTGTCCAGCACGATTCCCACATGCAAAAATCCAGGGACTGACTCAGCCGGGAATCGAACCCCCGGATTGCCTTGGTGGGAGCCGAATGGTTTTACCACTCGACCACCGTGGTTCCCAAGGAAGTAAAGAATAATGTTGACATTGTGTCATACAAAATACATAACACACTTTGCGAAACTATGGGCACAACTCATTTCATTAATTAATGTAAGTGAACATTATGCTTCTTAATTGATTGTTAAAATGTTTTAATATTTTGATTTTAAGCATAAATTCACTGCAAAATTTCGCTATAAATAGATATTGTTGGTCCTATATGTTTATTGCAATTTTACTTGTCCAATTTTCACTGTAGTCTTAATGTTCAATTGCCCACAATTTTGTAGGTACTTTTGATGTGTGGTATGTTGCTGAATTGTAACATAATTTTTAGGCTATTAAGTACATTTACAAAACATGCAATTTTTTTTCAAGCAGATGTAAGGCAATATACGTTGATTTGTGGGAAAAAATTTAATGAGAATTTATTAGCTTACGTATCTTAATTTTAAGGGAAAAAAATTAATGTGAAGTTGTTATTAAGTAGTCCTATCCAAACTTTTGGGGAAAAAAATTACTGAGAAGTTGTTAGGTTTTGAAAGTCTGGTACATTTGGAACTGGTGTCACAATACTTTTTTTTTGTTTTTTATTTTTTAAAATTTTGTTATTGTTATCCACCAATAGATCCCAGAGAAAGCTTCTTGTTTGAGGGATTTAGCCTTTTTCATAGTGTACAAGAGACCATATGAAAGTATATCTTACAGTTTCTTAAAACACTTGACAATAACATATAAACTTGAAAATAAGAGCTATAAACATGCATTGATTATTATTAAAAAATTTACGTTATATTTTTTAAAAACTTACATGAAAATTAGCACAGTTATATTGTCTCAGGAAGCAGTGTATTAAGTAGATGACAGAAAGTGATTACAGCCAAGTAAATCTGTTGTTACATGTATTATGTATACATACATTATACACATAAGTAAATGTACTACGCTAGTACAAAACAAAGGGAACAAGTCAATATAAAAACACAGTTCAAAGAATTTGTCAATGCATATATTTGTGCACTTGCTTGTCTGTTCAGAAAACCAAAACTCAACAGCAAAATAACTGTTGGGTGGCTAATTGTGTTTGTTTTTGTGCATTTGAAGGAAGTCCTTGACTTGTGCTGTTTTTAGCCACTTTGAGGTGCCCAAAAACATGTTTCTAATAGACATGCTGTGTAAAAAAAATAGAAGCATTGTTTGAAGTGTGTTTTTTAAATAAAGGCATTGGGAACTGGGTAAGCAGTTTTGTGTAAAACAGAAAATGCGCGACACACTACATCAATGTTCAAGCGTTGTGTGATGACGTCTGAACTGATATCATGAAACAACTACAGTAGCTCAGAAATATTAAATTTCTCAAATAAGTTTAAAAAATATGTTTTAAGAAGTGAGTGCACTACATAATAATAGTATACAATAGTTTATAAAAAAACATTGGCTAAAAGTATGATTTGATCTTAGATTGTACAGCATGTGTGTATTACAACTGGCAGATTTGTGCTGCTCGGTCGTTTTGCACAGTGTCTGAAGGTGAATACAACTTTGCTGTCACATGTATTTGAAATTTTATTTATTGCGCTTTTGTGGAAGGTTCAGATACTAAGCCTGATTAATAATAACTGCATTTAATAACTTTTTAATAGAAATTTGTAGCTATTTATAGTTTCTTATTCTTCTAAAAAAATTAACACATAACAGTTAAACCTGTTCAAATGTCCACTATCTTGATCTCTAAGCCCTTATTTTTCCCAGTAATCTGAACCTTTTCTTTTAATGGGAACGTAACCAGACATTATGAAACTGGCCTTTTATTATTTTTAGGTACTAATATTGTGTTGAGCTAAAATATGTGATATGTCTATTATCAGTGATAAATAAAATTGTATCAATATGTCATATCTACTTTGGTAAAATGATTTCCTTCCAGATTTTAGGAGTGTGGCCTGCTCCAGTTACTGCAGAACTGTCTGTTTTGTTTATGCAAAAAATTGTTTCAATAAGCATTTCAAATATCGCATACGCCCGCCGCTTGTGCAGAGCTGACAGTTTCATTGAACGAGAGGTTCATGGCATTCATATGAAGATTCTGAGAGATGACATGTGTGAAAATGGGTATCAGATAATTAAATGGCTTAAAGGTGCTTTTGATGCCCTTCACAAGAAATATGTAAGTATGTGAATGGTCTTGAGATTAATGTAATAAAACAGGCAAGTGAGAAAACATTTTTTTTTTTTTTTTTTTTTTTTTTTTTTTTTTGTTTTGGGGAAATGATTGCAAGATATAATTCAGTACCCTGAATATAATTTTTGTAGTTTTGAAGAATCCTTGATGAGAAGACACCAGATGAGTTCCCTGAACCTAAGAGACAATGTGGCAGGATGGGGGGTGACAAGTAAGAGTCAGCATTACTGCTCATGTGCTACCATGCCCTCATACACAAAATTCAAAGTGGAGACGTTATTATATTACAGTAAATTATAGCCAACATATCTTTAACTATTATTACCTTTATATTTTCCCATTTTTCTCTTTCGAAGTGCAGGTAGGCACAAACTTTATTTAAATTATTGTAGCTGAATTCATTATTTTTTTATTACTCTTTGCAGTAGTCTAAAATTGAAAAATTTGGAAACTAACAGAGATGGGTATGGTACGTATATGTGACAACACTTCCAAGTTCACTGACTAGTTTTCTAGAAATTTGTACAAAAGCTTGTTTGAGGATTTCCCAGATCTGAAGAGGGCGTGGTACATAATTCAACACTAAAAGCATCAGTTTATAACTGTAGGGTTCTTGAAGCCAATTTGTGAAAGTCAAAAAACAGCAATCCTAGACAAGAGTTTTAGCCGACGTTTTGAACAAAATGGTTTCTATTGTTATAGGTGATTCGGAATAAAGTGAACACTCAAAAAAGCCCTGATTAATTTCTATTTCCTGCCAGTTTATATCTTTCCGCCGATGTAAACACAAATAATGCCACGTGCTTTTATTTACATAGGGTCGTGCAATGTTTACAACTACATTTAACTGCTCCGATAAATTTTAGCTACAATATCTACTCATTAAATGCACGGGG
>PNEQ01096433.1:0-17023 GCA_003012365.1 Medauroidea extradentata
GAGGAGCCTTGGGAGCCATTCCAGGGGTTTGCAGAGTTGGTGCCTCCGGCCCCACGACGGCGCTCCATGCGACAAAGGCAGCCTTCGACAAGATACAGAGACTTTTCTGTATAATAATATCTTATACAGAGACTTTTCTGTATAATAATATCTTAAAGGGGGAGATGTGGTGTAGGAAGTATGTGTATGTAGTTGGTATTTATGTTTTTGGAGGGAAGTGTGTGTATGAAGGTTGGTAGTTGTGTGTCTTAATGTTGGTCTTTTCCCGCGGGAACGATAGCGATGTACTCGGTGGCATTTGTGCATTAAAGTGTGGTGAAGACACAATAAATACAGTACAGAAACAAATTCACATATACATTTACAAAGATTTACAAGGTATTTTTGGGCAGCACTGAAACTTATGAGTAGATAAATGTGCTGCTTTTAGATTCATGTTCACATAACATCATTGTTCAAAGAACTTAACCTTACTGTAGATGCTGTGACACTAGTGGGCTTACTACCCTAACCTCACACTAAACCAAAACATACTAGAGAACACTCGGGGAGTATCGAGGGCCAGGGGAAAGCGGATTATCAGCTACGTGACCCAAAGGTCAGAAAGTACCAACAGTTGAAATCAACACTGCTGTATATTATAAAATCTCAAGGATACAACAGATACATTACATTCTTACACAACAATCGTTACCGTCACTGATCAAGAGAAAAGTGTAAAAGTCGAATCGGGGAGGACGGAAAAAGGAAAGAAAAGAGCGAGAAGTAATCTTACCATGGTTGGTAACATACAGAACGAGCAGGCAGGTGCGGCTCGGCCCAAGCTTCAAACACAACTGCCAGCATGGCCGTGGGCCGGCACGAAGGAAGCGGCAGTGGAGGGGAGGGGAAGGTGCGCACGCAGCGCGGAGCACGAACGGGGTAGGGGGGAAGGGGAGGCGCTGGCGGGAGGCTTCAAACTGTGCGGTTTAAACGAGTCCACAAAATGGCGTCCAGCCGGAAGGTTGTACCACATGGCACAATGCAAACAAATTATTTAAATGACAGTTTAGGTTCAATGACATGAATGCAATAACAAATCTAAAACTAGGTTAGTCATAAAATACTCTTGACTTGAAACTTCAGTTCAATAGAATTAGTGGTTCAGCAAATGATAAGGGAATCTACAGAACTCTATGGAAGCACACATATGTGTACACACAAACACACACATATATTCATAAAGTGACAGGGCTTCCTGATCACAAGCCAAGTATTGATTGATTAAAGAGATTTTGGTCATTCTTAAACATCTAGGTCTTGTAGCATTGGTGAGAGGTAACATGATGTGAGTATGGAGCTTTGCCAGAATGAAGGTGGGGGAAATGGGAGGTCCCCAAGAAAATCAGCTGACCAGCTACATTGTCCTGCATGATTCCCACAGGAATTGAATCTGGATTGCCTTGGTGGAAGGTGAATGCTCTAGCTACTGCACCAATTGCAGCCCCACAATCTAGGTATTGGTTTCAGTTATGTTGGCTTATAAACAAATTGTAACTTAAGAGCATAAAAAATCTCCAGAAACTCATGCACTTAGAAGAAATGCAATAAAAGCTATGCTAGCATAATTGCTTGCGTTGAAACTGGAAAGCCATACAATTTCAAACAATAATCTTTAAACTTAACATTTTCATGCAAGTGAGGTGTGTGTTACATTTTCTACACATATTTTATTGTACCTTTCACTAAATGCAAAACATTGTATCCTCTGGACAAAGTCACACAACCAACAACAACATTACATCGCGTCTGCCATTGCCCATGGTCACTTTGTCACTCATGCCAACTTAACTTACACAACAGTGTGCATGAACATCATCAGACATCAGTGGTTTTTCTATGGGTAATAGTGAGTGATTGTGGATGCTTGGAAACATGTAATTGGCTGTTCAAAACTGGTTTATATTTTAGTCTGCATGATTCCTAATGTCATCACATATCTTAATCAAAAGTATCTCATAACTTAAATATGCCAAGAAATATTATTTACGAAATTTTACAAGAAACTGTTTTTAGTCTAAAATATAAAACTGTTACATAAAATGTTTACATTATGTTAAGCTTAAGAAGGGCCTGAGACCATATAATGTTTATTACAAAACTGATGTTTTGTTTAGGCACTGTGTATCGCTGCTATACTGCTGTTCTCTTTTGGAATATTTGAAAAGTTTGGCAGTACTGTGTAAAACGTACAGTACGAAAGGTTAGTTTGACTGTAGTCAGAAAAGAGCGAAGAAGTACGAATAAAGTGATTGGCTTAAGGTTCTGTTTCAGTCACAATATTGGATAGTTTTACTTTTTTGCTTTATTGAAATTTTGAGAAGTAAAATGTGTAATTTGCAGCTACAGCGCAAATTATACTAACCTTGTACATTGGTAGAAAATTATATAATACTCTACCCCAGAGCATAACAAGGATTGACAGTACATACAATTTTAAGACTTCCTTAAAAAGCATACTCGTAGGATATCCTTTTCACACACTTAATGAATTCTTTGGAATGAATGAGGAGATAGGTTCAGGATTCTGGATACACTCAGATATAATGAATACTTAAATAGAATTAACTAGACTAGGCACATTGTTTAAACAACATGTGTTGTATACTTATTCATGTTTTTTATAACTAAATTTACTAATCAACATGAAAAAAAATTTACATAATGAACATGTTGTAATATTAATATTTAATTTGGTGTATTAATTTAGGATACATATTATGTACATAAACCATCAATGTTTAACTGTACCGTAAAATTGGTATACTTTGCACCGCATGGGTAAATTTGTACAACTAAAAACATTAAAAACATTTCTTTCTAGGTTGTTTGGTGAAATAAAGACACAATATAACTGGGTATTTAAAAAATTATAACTTAATACCATCAAATATAATCACTTGTGTTTCAACTGTCAGCATAGAAAATATATTTTTTGGTGGTGCAAATGTAGTACACATGCTGGTGCAAAGTATACCCAGTTTACGGTATGTATATAAGTCAAAAAACGTTGTAATCTATGTAGTGAACATATTGTTAATACTATTGTATCCAACACTGTTTTCATGAACCTAATACTCAGGAGCACTTAGCTCATTATCCGAGTCCAACAAGTTGATTAAATAAATAAATAGTTGCTGTGATTTTAAAGAAAACAATGGGGCCTAAACATTTGCAACAAGAGCAACTTTTTAGTTAGACAGGTAACATTACTCAATAACCATTTTCATATGATAGAATATCCTGACGGTAATTAAGTGGTATGCAATTATATGGTAGCCACCCCTGCTTTTTCAGAAGGGTGGTAGGTATCAAGCAGCATGTGCTGTTGGTTTTAAGCTCCCAATACAGTAAGCAATGCTGAAAATGTTATTTTATGTCAATTAGTTCTCCATAGTTTGGGAAAATACTGTTCTAAAATTCCATTCTTGGATCTCACTACTCCCTTAATATTAAGCTTAGGAGAAAAGTGCAAAATATGTTTTTGTCTTTTTTTTTTTTTTCATGAGGAAGGGGCTGCGGTGGCCAAATAGTCAGATAATTTGCCTCCCACCAAGGTGACCTGGGTTTGATTCTCGGTAGAGTCTATCCCCAAATTTTTGTATGTGAGAATCATGCCAGATGATGCCATTGGTGGGCAGGTTTTCTTGGGAATCTCCCGCTTCCCCTACCTCTTCATTTCGGTGCTGCTCCATACTCACCTCATGTTATCCCTCACCAGCGCTAAAGACCTCAATGTTTAACACTGACCAAAAATCTCTCTCTCACTTTCTTGTGAGGAAGGTGCATGTAGAGTTTATCCCCCTATTTGTGAAACATTCTGTATAATGTGTAGAGCTGTTTACATTTTCTATGTATTATTACGAGTGTTTCTTAAGGACTGAGGGCTTAATTGTAATTTACATTTCAGTCTAATCATTATTGACTACTATCTACACCGTCTGTTTCGATGTACAGGTATGGGCCAGGTGGCCACCCCTGCAAATGACCGAGACACATCAAGATGGCGGAGCTCTCCTCCTCTTGCCTGACACAATGTAGGTGATCATGCCGCCTTAAATGATGCCTGCATAATGGACCAGCCTAGGGGGAGAGGATGTGACACAACTCTCCTTCCAGATCACCACCCAAGCACATACCAGAACCTTGGCAACAGGTATGAGCTGCACCCTCCTCCCTTCCCTACATCAGCATCAACAATGCTGCTCGACACCTTGAGTCCTCTAAGAAATTATTGGTTCATGGTTAGGGTGATTTTTTGAAGGAGGGCTGTTTGACATACAGTACCTCCTTAGGCTCTAAAACCCAGACCTGACACATGTGCACACCAGCAGCAGAGGACCCCTTTATCTTGATGGATATTTAGTGGTATGGAGAAGAGAAGCAAAAGGACAGACAGCTCGTAGCTCTGTCACCTCTTGTGTTTTATTTTCATCTCATACTCTGATATAACTATTCAATATTGTAACCAGTGCTGCTTCACTACCACATTTTAAATCACACCGTACTTGCCTTGTTATTATCTAAGGGCCAGGTTTTTTCACAGAAAACATTCATCAGCTAATTAAAACCTAGCAAACAACTTGCAGGGCTTCCACCTGTAGCATAGGGACAGTCTTTGTTGTTTGTCCACCTGTATAATACACGAATAAATACAAGTAAGCATAGAGTTAGAGCATGCACATGCATGGGAAGTAACACAAGCAGTATGCTTATCTTATATTTAAGTTATATATTTTATTGAATGGTTCTAAGAAGTCATGAGGCCATATCAACACTTGTCGGCACTCTAGCACTCCTTACAAATTACTATTACTATTACTCTCCTCTTATGTCAGGGTTTATATTTGTTGGTTTGCACACCTACAATCAACCAACTCAACCATCCTGTTTAAAATTTTAGGTTTTAAATTTTACTTCAGTTCATATAAAAAACATTAAGTTTGTTCCTGATTCTTCTAATTTTCTGGAAATATTTACATAGTTCTCACATCAAATAAGTGCTTTATGAAATGCACAGCAGTGCAACCACGTGGGTGGCGATAATAAAACCCAAGACTTGAAATTTATTTAATCAAGGCTTGCCCAACCCCAGATAAAATGTTACAGCTCTTTAAAAAATTGGGCTTAGACTGTTATCTTATTTTCTTGGCTGCCTTCAAGCCACGGTGTGTCTAACACCACAAATAGAGTTACGCAATTGTCGAACAAAGAGAGCAAGAAAATATTTGACAGTGGCCTTAAGAGATGAAAATCTTTTGATAAGCCACACGAAGAAAATCTTACGATATGCTACATTAAATATTCGGCAGCTACATCTCAGGCACATCGGCCTCCTGTCTCTCTCATCCATTCTGCCACCTTCAGACTATCGCCCACTCGCACCATGCAAAACATGTCCGCCCTTTATTAACTTATTCCTTGTGGCAAAACACTTAGGTTTTAGTATATGTAACCTTTAAAAGGGCAACCGTTTGGACTACCGACTAGCGCGTTTTTCTATTGTAATGTTTGTAGCACTCAAAAGACACTTAAATCAACATCCTTATCAGCAAGGATATTAACTCTCACTTTAAACTCTTTAAAGCTCGGTTTTAGTCGCCATATTGAGTTTTATTATTTTTAGCTTGTTAAGAATTATAAGAAGAAAAAAGTTAAATAGGCGACTATACCTCAAATTCTATTTACATTTCACTACTGTACAGACCTTGCGATTTAGCTGTTAACTTATGATTACACCGCAATATGTGTGACCAATATTTTTACATTCATAATTTGCACGACAAATTGCGACCTAACTATGCACTACTACCTCTATTGCCATGCTTTTATTGTACCTCAAAGTAAATGGAATTTGCAGTATAGTCACCGATTTAACATCTTTATTCTCAGAATTCCACAAAAGCGATAAAAAAAATTCAATATGGCGACTGAAACAGAGTGTTAACCTCGATCTCAACAGTAAGTGGGTTGGACACTGATATTCTTAGACTGGATGAGATGTGACCAATTTTTAAAGCCTATGCAGCCTCCTACGGATGTCGGAGTGAACATGGCAAGGGCGTTGCGGACTAGGGACAAAGAGAGGGCGCAGAGACAGCGAAAAACTGGCATGAGGCCACCAGACACACTTAGTGTAGGAAAGTAGCGAACGTCTTCCATGGTCCATATAAAGTAGCGCGGAGAGTAGGAATCAGTTCTTATCAGCTCAAGGACACCGATACTGATAGGATACGCTGAATATTTAATATTGACAGATTGAGGCGGTATTACGAGTGATGGAGTCAATGTATATAGGTAGGGCTTTCTGTGAGTGTTCGGATGTAGTGTAAGAATTAATTGTTGTTAGGGTAGGTTTTGTTCGAAGTGCAGACACATTTTAGGGCAGTAAGGCATGTCTCCTTGCAGTCGCGAGGGCTGTAGTATATCAAGTAACATCCAGCCTGTCAGGGGAAGGGGCCCTTCGGGTAAGTTACTGAGAATGTATGACGGTCAGTGATTGCGCCTCGGGGCAGCTGGCGTGAAGGGAGAGAAACCCTCATTAGTCTTAGGAGGGGCAGAAAAGCTGTAAAACTGCCACTTAGCTTCTCACCACGTGCGGGTCTTTTTGGCCTTTTGTCCAGGAAATTTGGGAGAAGGGCGCAGTCCCAGATAACTCTGTCTCCAAAGGGCTGGACGACACCCCACAGTGGCACACGAACGTGAACATAGGGCATTAGGCAGAATTGACCATGTACGGCGACCCAGTGTGACAGTTACAAAAAAGAAAAAAAAGAAAATCATAATAGGATGTGTTCTGGAACTACCGTGAACCAAGTGTACCCTAATTACCAATCACAGTTGGTACAACGAAGTACAGACGTATTGCAAAGATGTGATGGATTTAGGAACTATGTAAGAACAAGGATTCAGTGTGGAACCTCTTTAAAAATGAGTTAAAAAAGATAATAAAGAAAGATATGTAACACGTAGGTGCTAGCATTTAGTTATAATTAATAGTGTGTAAGGTCTTTGTTTAAATGGTAGCAATACATTAGTGTAGAAGTCACGACAAGATTGTTTTTCAAATCAGTATTAAGTCATAAATCAGATCATAATGTTAATTGTCAATTAGCTTAGGTGTTTGTGTTTATTTGTTTGTCATAGTTCAATATTGTTTAAATTCATAAAAACGGTGGCTTAGACATGATTGAACCATGTCGACTTCGTTTACAAGCCCCAATCATGTCTCGAGGGTCTTGTAACGTGCAGGTATTGGTGTAGGAAGGTATTAAGTAAAATATGTACTTATTTATGGTAATCTGCGAAATAGGAATTGTCTGGTCATGTGACCATTACTGAATCTGCAATGCAGAATGTGCTATGAGGATTTTTATTGAGTTGAGATTAAATAAGAGAAAGATATGAGAATCTGGGCCGTTCCCTCGGGCCAGCATAGCAGGTGATGTCGGAGGAGCGTTGGAGCAGTCGTGCTCATTACTTTTCTCACACCCCTCCGCTGGACCACTCTGTCCAGTAGGGGGAGGGGGATGCAGCAGCCTATAGCAACGAGGCTTAGAGACAATGAAAAATAATATGAATTAGACTTTTGGCTAGAGTAATCTGTTAATTTAAATAAGTAATATAAGTTAGGTAAACAAATGAGAACTGTCCAAAATTATGAAACAAAATATGCAAATTGAATTGAATAAATACGGCGATGGTGTACTACAGGGCTGGCTTCGGTAGACGGGGCTGTTTCTGAATGCTCTTTTCCCATTGGCTGGATTACCAATACCGGGACCGGTGGCGGGTTTTTGGACAGTGTGGAGAGAGACAGGGAGATCTTAACGGACGGCGGGCGAAGAAGGTCACGAGAGTGCTCACGTGGTCGCGAGTCGGGGGAGTCTTCGGGGGTTCGGGCGTCGAAGGTCAGGGTGGAAGACCGCTGACAAGATGACCCGATTAACTGATTAACAACGACAGGGCAAGTGAAGTTGTTGGGCGGCATAACGTTAAATGTGGTGGATAAGCGGGATTTCAAGTAGGGTTACTAGGTCGGGGCAGTAGACCGCCGACACGACCACTTAATCCATGTCGATGGCAGATGGCGGGGTGCTACTAACTCAACTTCAACTTAGTGTATCGGCTGCGCTAGATTGATGAGTCTGTACAATTATTAGCCACGCCCGCGGGAGTCAATAACTCAGTGCATCGCTGGCTTATAGAAAGTGATAAGACCTTGTTTTTATTCACCTGAAATCGCAATAATAATCAAGAGGGTAGAAAAAAATAGCCAGATGAAACATTACCAACAAACAGATAAAGTAACATCAACAAGTACATTGTAAGTTCTGGAAAACATTTGCTCGACAATTACTCACTGCTAAAAATTTACAAAGGCTGAACACTTTCAACGCGACACCCTTAACGGACTCGTACACCAGTGGAAAAACTGTACATAGAATATTTATGGGTTACATTAAGTCTGAAAATTACGTTAAAGAAGGTGGGACCACGGGGGATGCCAGAGCAAACTACATTGGCACTCTTTTACATACTAACTTCTATGACTTCTTGCAGTGACATGCCTCGCCAAAGGCTTGGCCTAAAATTTGTGGGACCAGGGAATACCCTCAACTTGTCTCACAGGCTGGCAGAGTCACGCAACTCTGCCTCATCCAATCAGGACATTGTGTGACTGGGCAGCAGTCATTCTCACTAAACAAAGTCAAAAAATTTACTTTTGTAACCATACAAATGGAAATAAAGACTTACTGTCTGTCCTCAGTACTCGTAAAACCTTCTAGAATAACACAATATAAACATATCATTAAGAGCTCGAATTAATCCAAAACTATTCATCCTGATTGAAATAACTGGGTAAAGCAATTTGGAAAAGAAATATAGAGATTACCACCAAACATAAATTAAAAAGTAGCAAATTAATTACCAAGTTACAATCTTCCATGAATTAGTTGTAGTATTGCTTAGGATGAGTTTTTGTGTGATCTCATAGTAGCATCAAGCAAATGATGAGCACAGCATTGTATGTGCTATTAAATAAGTTTTCAAATAATGTAGTTTACAGTAAATTATAAAATCTCTTTAAATCTAAACATGTGATTCATTGGTACCTCTAGTTTACAGATCATCGTAAACATAAAAATGTATGTTTAGTTACTTATCTAGGTAGATATCGACAAATGTGGGAACAAACATATTGATACACATACAAAAACACACACTGAAATATTAAGCATTCATTTGCTCTCTGGATTATTTGGCGGTTTAGTACACTGAAACTGCAATGCAATATTACCTCTCAGGAGTAACAACACTTGTAGAATCAAAACTTCAATTTGATTAAACATTTGTGAATCAAACTGTTTCCTGATGAAATAAATTTCAGCTTCAACTTCAAAGTAGGGTACCAGAAAGTCTTTTAGACTGATCAAATATCCTCCAGGGATCATCAAAGTATATTTATTTTCACTTGGACTGCAACATTTTCAACACAAATACAGATTAATCACACATTCTGCAAAACATCTAAATGGTGGTACAATTAACTTTGCATTATAAACTTCATAGAATCATACATATTAAAATACAATTGTCAAACAGATTGTTTATTTAGAAAAATAAAGCAGTATTTAATATTCTGTACTCAAAATATTGAACACTCCCCTATAAGAAAACTGAATTATTAATTCAAATGCCTCCTATAGATAAACCATGAACATTAAGTTTACATGTTTACATTACAGTACCAAAATCTAATTTTTCACACAAATTGCAACTCACATAAGAACGGGCAATAGAGGTAAAATAATATTTGACAGCTAAGGTATGTCAACATAGAACCAGGAAAATGAAAACATTGAAGGAGTATTACAGTTGCAATCTCCATGTAGTTATGCCAAACTCTAAGGCTTTATTACAATATAGCTAGAAACATTTTATCAACTTCATATGTGGCTTTAAATTATCATATAACTTGCATGGAACTGGGTGGGTTAGCTCTGATCCCTGGGAATAACTGCAAAACATAAGACCAAGAAGATAGCTGCATGAAATGCTGTCCATCATAATTAGTTTTGCAAACCATATTGTCACTGTACTTAACATCAATAAGATATCTAGCTTTATATTTTATATCAAACTATTTCACAATTTATAACAATATAAAGTATGTATGTGACACTTGGTAAATGCTTGCTTTGTGAGCATCACAGAATTATTTAGTTCCTACTATGAGGCCAGGAGGAGTCAGATCATGGTATGATCATGTTTTATAAAATATTGGTACAGTTTAGTATATTTTAGTGTTTAAAATATTAAAGAATTCCTAGGCCTATAAAGTGATTTTAATAACATTAAATTATACCAAAACTGTAGCAACTATTTTGAATTAGCCTAATTAATTTTCAGTTTAACAAAAACCTATTCATGAAGCAAAGGCTACTAAGTAGGTAAGGACATAGGAATGGGTACCTGGAAAGCATGGTAGGAAATCGTGATTTTAACACTACAGATAACTTCTGAAATTTTGTTAATAGTGAAAGCAGTAAGCCAGACCTACATCTTATAGTACAGCAAATTCTGGTTGGTAAGCACTGTGGTTGTCTAGCGATAACACACAATATTGTCGCGGTCATAACAATAAAGGTTAGGTTTTTATTTTTTTGTTCGTATCCGTATTTAATTTTATTTAGGCCAAGAGCCTATTTATGGTAAAGTTTTTCTTGCTAAGATGCTGCCATATTGTTTTCACGTATAGCGATTTGGGCCTTGGCGCACACGTGCACCCTGTTATAACAGCATCAGTAGTTTAAACACTTGTCTGCAGTTTGTCGAGAATGTCACAGTACCTCTGCTAGTAAATCGCGCTGAGGCTAGGTTGTTATCCACAGCCACGTGCATTGTATTTGTACCAAAACGTTCGCTTGAATCGTCGCGGTAACAGCACGAACAACACTAGCTTTTGTGATGTGATACCCTACATTAGGAACAGTTGTGCGTGAGTGACGATAGTCTGCTGTTTTCTTTCTCGTCCTCAACTCGGTGTTTGGTTGGTACACCTGGGGTAGTTGACGTCATTGCCAGTTGGCAGTACTGTCATGCTGTATGTTTGTTCACCACCGTTCGGGGAAGGTTACGTGTGTTTGTTAACCAGTATGGCGAAATGTTTGCGATGTGATAATAAACGTCAGCAGGCCAGTTTTTATATTAGGACTGAGCTTTGTTGTTCAGACTTCACTTGATCAGTAGTTAGTCAGTTGGTAGTCAGAGTTTGGTCAGTTGTTGGTGCATTGTCAGGCAGTCAAGCCAGTCATTTGTCATTATTATGCAGTGAGTCATCGAGGATTGTGAGTTAACCATGTAGGTTTCGGAAGCTATGGCCGCAAAGGCGGTCTAATAGTTTATCAGTCATGTAGTCCAATAGTTAAATTAGGTAACTAAATGTCGTAGCTCGCCTGTGGTTAAAATTTAATTAATTTTATTTTGTTTCGGTATAAAAGGTAAAATGTGAAATTGCGGTCTCGGGCAGTAAAATAAGTCAAGTTCATAATGTCACAGATTGTTTTATCAATACGAAAGGGCTGGAGCCCTTTCCATTTGTTCGATTTCGAGGCAAAGAACGTCTAATCTGGGAGTGGCTGGACACGCCAAAACATTAAGTACCTATTCTTTTCAATTACTAATTTACGTTGGTCTAATTATGTATTAACAGTTTTAAACCAAGCTACGTGTAAACCTCCATTTTAAACTTGCCTTTAAACGGCACAAACTGTTTTAAAATCAATCCCTTTTATTATCTTGTTTTATAAAAATCTTTAACTAATTTACTGTACCTGTTCTAATAAGACTGATAACTTTTTTATTTTTAAATAAACAGACAAAAATTAAATCAATTCTCAGGTTTTTTTTTTTTTTTTTTTTAGAATGAAAGGTGTCCCCTTTATTAACGTGGTCTTTTGTAACTTTATAACCTATTAAGGTTTACCAAATTAGTAGAGGTAGAAACCTGGTCCTGTTTAAGGACTTCATAAACTTGGATCCCTGGTTTTCTAGTAAGTCTGCCTCTCGCAGATCTAAGCGAGTGTTGTGTAAGCTGTACCCTCCTCCCCTTTATCTTTTTTTTAGGTTATGTAGCTGTGTTGAGCTACGACCTTTAGTCTGTAGTTTTTTTTAGATTAGGTTTACTTCCTTGAGGAAGTACAATGTAGCTTATCGCAGGTCTCTTGGTGGATGCCCTTAATAGTTACTTGATTAGTGTACTTTGAGTATAGTTTTAGTAGGTGCCTGTGATAGAAGGGTATTTGTTTTATTTAGGCAGGGGTGGTTAGATGTTTGTAGTTTGTGTTATGTGTTGACAGAGTCGAGAGTCGGTCGTGTCAGTTAATTGATGACTGCTGTGGCAATCGAATATCATAGTGTAGGTTAGTGTTTGTTTAGTTATTTTACTAAAATCACCCTGCCTCAGTATTTATTCAGGTATAAAGTTTATTTAGGTATCCTGGAGGCGTGTTGTTGTGTATTGGCTGCGTCTCCAGGCTAGTGAACCAACCACCAAAGTTAGTTTATTCAGTTATGAGTAGGTTAAGCCCGAAAGGTTAGGTGGAAACCATTTACCTGTACTCTTCAGGTATTTCAGATAAAGTTTAGTGAAGTAGGTATTTGTTTTTATTCATTACAATATAGCAGATTCTGGTTAGACACTTTTATTGTATTTTCAGTTTTTGAGCCATAACATTTATTCAAGTTGCATTATTAAAATTTTCTCTTTGATAAGACGTAGGATATATTCTTGATAATCTGCTTGGCATAAATAACAATGGAATCTTTCATTATTTGTCATGCAGAATCATTGCAAGAAAATTATAGGTTAACTTTCAAGAATGATTACAATTCCTGTATGAGATGAACATTTTAACACAATTATGATTTCCAAAATCACAAATATCTTCAATGCCATAAATTGCCACATTTACCAAACAATTTATTTTAAAACAGAAGTTATTGCAGAAAATTGATAAGTAAAATTTAGCATCTAGCTCTTCTCCTTGACACCGTGTGTTCCCTGAGGGGCGGTAATTTACGTAGATGTTAAGGAAGTGGGCGCCACTCAGCTATTGCCCCGGCCGAGTCGGGGAGGCACGAGGTCTCTCAGGGCGTCTAGGGCCCGTGAAGCTCCCCTCAGGCTGGTGTCGCTGCGACTGTTGATCTTCCGCTCCCTGTAGGCCAGGAGCACGCCGTGCACTCTGCAGTAGGAAGCTAACTACGACTCGAAATAAATACGAGAGGTCTTACGTTTCCCACTTTTAATTGACCACGTGCTCAGGTTACATTAGCCTTACACCACTGACCCTTGGCCGTAACTCTTCCCCAGCGCTCTTCCTACTCACACTTTGATACAGTAATTACTTAAAAAGGTCTGGAATTGTATATGAATTGAAGTGACCACGACCCACGTGGTCACGCTACCAAATGCCTCTGTGGGCGGCGAAATGTTAAGTTAAAATCTACGGATCACAACAAACACACTGCTGATCACGTAGAGACGGTGTGTGCGAGGAAGGTGAAGACTACAAAAGGTTCTGGTTAATTAAATAATAAAACAGCGTGAACGATGATCAGTTAGAGACAAAGATGAAGCCTTCCTTGCAGAAACACAACCGGCCGCACTGCACGCTAGAGAACAACTGGGGCGAGAGATGCGCGCGCTGGCTGCATGTGATGCGTGCCGGCAGCGCTAGCATCGCTCATGGCCGCCCTGCAAAATTACATTTACCCTTCTTATTATTAAGTACCATTACACTATGTTTATCATCTATATCAGTCTCATTCTCCGTCTCTGAATTGTTGTTGTTATTATTTAAATTTAAGTTAACCACGCTAGTCACATGCTGGTTTGTTTACTAAACATCACGCTCCCCCCCTTCCCTATCTCATGACACGTGTTCGCGGTTCAGGCTTTGGTCTCGGGCTTAAGGAGGTACGACGTCAAACGCCCCCCCCCCCCTTCCGAAGACCAAACCTGGCCACGATCCCGTGTCCACCACTCTTTAGGGCGTCGAACAACACTGGTACCGCCTCGTCGGGACGTGTCTCCTGAGGTCATACTGAGCGCGGGCGGTCTGCACCGCTGTGTCGCTCTCCCTGGGAGGAAGGGGGGTGTCAGCCCCTCCCCTCTCCGGTCTCAGCTGTCTTGGTTCTTCCCTGATAGTACTACGTCTCGGTGTGTGCGGGGAGGGGGGCCCTCCGCTGTCGTGTTGGCTGCCGGGGTGGCGAGGTGCGAGCGAGAGGCCCGTCCCCGCCGCCTCCGGCAGTCTTCCTGCGGTTCCTCTACCGTCATTCTGAAGGTAGCGTCGTGCAGGGAGAACTCTGGGCCCCATCCCCGCCATTCCCCCGGGGATGGTGGTGTGTGCGGCGGTTCCTCCGGCTCTGTCACGATGGGCTCCGGGTCTGGCTCCGGCCACCCCCTCCAAGGCTCCGGTGAGGGGGGTGTGGCTACGTCACCCTTGTCGTCTTCTTCTGGGGCAGCTGCTGGCTCTTCTGCGGCGTCCTCCTCGGCCTCGTGCCTTGGTTCTTCCGATCTCTCTTCCTCGCCTTCTTCTACTGTTCTGATGTGCGCCGTGCGCAAATCGTCCTTGTGTACCTTCGTGGTCCTCCCCCTCTGGTCTCTCACGAGATAACACGTGTGGCCTGCTCTCCGGGTGATGGTCGCTGGGCCTGTCCAGCGTGGTGCCAATCCTGCGCAGAATTGTTGTCCCGCCGCCGATAGGGGGTGGTTTCTCATGTACACCTGGTCACCTACTTCCAGCTGTCGTGGGGGGCTCGTAGACTGGGGCGTGATCCGGCGCGCGTACTCCTCCTCTGCTCTGCGTGCTTCCTCCACCCTCTCCGTTCTTCGTTGTGCCTCTCCTTCTCTCGTGCGTTCCCCTCCTCCTTCCGCCTCTGGTTCACCCGGCCGGGCCAGTTGTTTACCCATCACCATTTTTGCCGGCGTCGCCCCCGTCGCCTCGTTCGTCCGACGTTGTAAACAGAAGAGGGCCTTCGCGATGAGGGTGTCCCACTGCTGGTGGTCTTTCTGCAGGGTCAGTCGCAGCTGTTTCTTCAACTCCTGGTTTCTCCGCTCTACTGGGTTGGCCCGCGGGTGATATACCGACGTGGTGCGGGGTTGGATCTGTAGGTTCCAGCACCACTGCCTCCATGTCTGCCCCACAAACTGCCTCCCGTTGTCTGTCAGGACTGTCCTGGGGTAGCCCCACCTGGAGAAGCACTCTCTCTCTAGTAGCGTACTGATCGTGCTCGCTCTTACGTTACTGACCGGGAACGCCTCCACCCACCGGCTCATCAGGTCAGTTACCACCACCAGGAACCTCTTCCCCCTAGATGTTCGTGGGTAGGGTCCCATTACGTCCACGGCAAGGTCTTGGAACACATCTCGCGGCCTGTGGGGGCGTTGTTGTTCCACCTCCTCTGTTTTCTGGGCCTTCCGCGTCTGACATTGCTCACAGGAACGCACATAGGCGCGCACGTCTGTCCCGACTCCGGGCCAATGTAAGTGTTCGTGCACGTGTCTGTTGGTCTGTACTGCTCCGGGGTGGCCCGCCCCTTCGTGGTCATGGGCGTAGCGTAGTATGCTGGCTCGGGCTTCAGGAGGTACCTAGGTTCGCCACCCCTCCGGGTTCCCTGGCGGTCGGGCCTGGAGGACATCATCGAGTACCCTGATGTTTGGGTGTACCCCTTCCGCGCATGTTTCCTTCAGGTTGGCGGCCTTGGGTGACGTCACTTGCGCTCTACGCACCTCCCGCTCCAGTTCCGCCCAAGTGGTCCCGGGCGGGGTTGCCCCTTTCCCAATCGCTTGTAGGACTAATGGCTCCTGGGCTTCTCGTCGCGCCGCTTCCTGTCGGTCGGGGGGGCAGAGCGTCTCCCAATCTTCCCCATCCGGTGGCATCGTCTCGTCTACACGGCCACATGTTCGACGGTGTAGTCGAATGATTGTAGCATCAGCGCCCACCTGATTAATTTGCCTCGACGGCCCTGCATCGTGTCTAACCAGGTTAAACATTGATTGTCCGTACGTAATGTGAACTGCTGGCCCTCTAAGTATGGTCGGTATTTTCGTAAAGCCCACACTACTGCCAAACACTCCCGCTCGTTACTGTGGTAGCGTTGCTGGGCCGGGGTGAACTTCACGCTCCCGTAGTCAATAATCAGTCTCTCTCCTTCCTCCGTCAGCTGATACAACACTGCCCCCGCTCCTACCAGGCTCGCGTCTGTCTGGACGTACTGGTGGCGTCCTGTATCTACCCGTGACAGCACATGGCACTCTGCGAATCTGTGTTTCAGTTCCTCAAACGCCCGCGCGCACTCCTCGGTCCACCGGAATTTCCGGTACGGGGACACCATCTCTGTCAGGGGGCCACAGATCTCCGCGAAGTGGGGGACATACTTCCGCATCCAATTAGCCAGCCCAATGAACTTTTGCAATTGTTTCCGCATGCGTGGGGGTTCCCAATTAGCAATCTTTGCCAGGGTTGGGGGTGTGCGTAGTTGCCCTCCTCACGTACTATGTGGCCCAGGAACTCCACACTTTGCTTCCCGATGTGGATTTTTGCCGGGGATACCACGAGTTGGTGCGTGGTCAGTCGCTCCAGGACTCGACCCACATGCTTTATGTGCTCGTCCCACGAGTCTGACCAGATTATTATGTCGTCTAGGTACGCGGTCACAAAGTCCCCAATCAGTCCCTCCAGCACTCGTTCCATCATGTCCTGAAATGTCGCGGGGGCTCACTTGAGCCCGAACGGCATTGCCCTAAATTGAAAACGTCCCCCGTCCGGTGTCGTGAACGCCGTCTTCTCCCGGTCCCTGGGGTGTATCGGGACCTGCCAATACCCTGACTTAAGGTCGAGGGTTGAAAACACCTTCCCTTTTCTGAGTCCTGCTAACGCATCGTCTACACTGATCTGAGGGGGCGGGGCTGATTGCG
>PNEQ01096445.1:0-5000 GCA_003012365.1 Medauroidea extradentata
CGAGACGCCACTGCTTGTCTTGCTTACTCTGGCGAGATGCCACTGCTCTGGAAGATATTTCACATGTAAAAGTTGTGGCTCAGAGTTTTTTAGTCTCTTGTATTTTACTACAGTACTTAATATTGCAATTGGCTGTTACGTACTAATATCATTATTTTTCTATGATGCATGATAAAATACTTAACATGAATGAGTCTTTTAAATTTCGACATATCCTCATAATTAGTTTTGGTAATTTAGTACAATATTTAGAGCTGCCTTGAACCGAGAATGACATTTTGACAATACATAAAAATTATTTTTGATTTTTTTTTTCTAGTTTATTAGAGTGTAATAAGGAATTTTTGGAATTCTGCAGGTATTGGATGTACCAAATTTATTGCAAACAATAAGTGTACTAATTGTTTTATTTTTGTTTATCAAGAAAACCAGTAGCTGATTTATACTGTAATTAAATTATAATATTTAACGTTAACACACATACAAGTGCTTACTAAATTTTTGTTTAGGTGACAAAAAAATATGGTTTGTTTATTTAGTTGCCTACTTCATCACTGCTTGTTTTAAGAATGTACCTCAATAAGAGAAAAAAAATCTGGTGAAATATTTTAGATAATGTTTCAAGTTTTAAAATTTTACATTCGAACTACTGTAAACATACTCCATTTTATGGAAATAAGAATTGTACATATAGGTAATAACGTACCCCTTTTATCACAGAACTAATAGATGATAGCTTTCCCCCTTAAAGTTACAGCCCGACAACACTAGTTACCATATTTTTTAACATCAGGTGACTTGGTGCATTTTTGACATGCACCACGTAACTTAGGTCATAATTTAATCTGATAATGATAAGTCCTACTTTCAAGTTCTGTCTTAATTTAAATGCATTGTGCCTTCCACAGATGTATTTTAACAAAGTCAGGGCTGTGTGTGTTTGTCTGCAGAGTGGCAGTATCGTGCGTGCCTTGTGGCCAATTGCTGGCCCTGTGGATCAGCTGCTGGTCAGCTCTTCAATTTACCTGATGGATGCAGCACATTCGTTCAGGATCCAGTTGAAGAACCACCTGCAGCCACGGAAGGGTGGCGGTGAAGTGGTGAAACCCACACATGCAGACGTGTGGGTGGCAAAAACCTACCCCCGCTGGCAGTGCATTGTTCTCTCTGCTCTCCAGAAAATGCATGCAGTAAGCAGTTTTCTGAAGTTCTCTGTCGGTGTTGCAATGTTACCTGCTACAGTGTTGTGTTGCTGAGTTCGTAAACTGTAATCCAGTTTCACTTATAATATTACAGCATGGATTTTCTGCTCCAGTATACTCGGAATAATTTTAATACAATGCAGTAGAAGCCCATCATACCATGGCCTGTTATACTGCAGTTTAGGCTATTTCATGGAAAGTTATGTCACCCAGCATGTATAAATTAAGACTGGTCATGATCTGTATAACACTTCGTAATTATTTCCCTCAGCATCAGTGCTGTAAAGGATATTAAATGTTATTGTAATGTTTTGGTACATAAATTTTGAAATGTTTTATCATTAATTTCATCAAACTAAACTCAGTTAGTGGTAAATGTACGTCATACCAGAAATAACTCATTTAGACAAAATGGGACGTCACATAAAAACATGACTTTTTTTTTCACATGTTTTCTAATACCTTGGCCAATTAGCCTCAGCATTTTTTTTTACACTGTTAAAATTTGTTCATACAGTACATATAAAGGGGTTTACAGTTTGTTCATAACAGTAGTTAGGTGTCTATATAGGTATATAAACACGCGCATACACACACATGTCTTAAAAAACAGCAATATTCTGGGAGGTTTTAATACCAATAATTGTGATCAAAAAAGTTCATAAAAACATGGGGTTAATAAGGGATGCTTGTCGAGATAGCCCCATTTGAATATAAATATTGATAAGCTCTAAAATTACCATTATTGCGTATTTTATTTGCAGTTATGTTTCTGCTTGCAGTTAATATAAAAATTAGGCAAGTATTTTTCAGTTAAACATTATGTACTTGAAATAATGAGTACAATTTGGCATAAAGTAATTTTCTGTCATATGTAATTGTGGCTGTTCTTTTCTCTACAGTATAATCTCATAGTAGCGAGGTTGGTAGCAATGAGAACTAGGTCTTTGGAGAAACGTTCAAAACATTGCAAAAAATGTTCTATAATAAATTGCTTTTTATCAGAAGGAACATGTATGGCAACAAAGTATGCAGCTGGCTTGCGGCCAAATTTGTGACAATGTGGGGCATGGTTTTGATGTCTGCGGAAGCTAGAACTTCTCCAGCTGGCCCTCCTCTCCCACGTTCCCTGTACTGTTAGCCCTTCGGCTGCTGGGATGCCTTCAACACATTCCTCCCACTTGAAAACTCAACCCCGTACCCATTCCAAGCAAGCATGTTCCTCTCAAAATAAAATAGCACTTTTTTTACATGCGAAAAGTTCAATATTTCTGTAGTCGTTCACAGTCGTGCTTTGAAATTCGAATTGTATTTTGTGCTTTGTTTTATTTTACTACCACTCTGGATTATGACACTTATTAACTACAGTAGAGCCTCGATTCAACGAACTTGAAAATAACGAAAACATAAATTTAACGAAAGTAACTTTAGGCACCTTCAAAATATAACCTATATATTAAATAACTAAGAAACTTTGATAAAATGGAATACTAATTGTAATGTAAGTCTATTAGAAATACTAGCACTGGCCTCAGTATATACGTACTTATTCTCCGTAAATAAGCTTAAACCATCTGCCGAGAAACAAAAAAAAAAAAATTGTTAAAATTTGTTGAAAACTTTAAACGCGGCCGAGCGAGCGAGGTTATGTTGTGTAACAAGCACATGCCTAGATGTTTATCCTAGCGGCTGGCAAGTGAACGAGCATCTAGGTATCCAGTCTTATATAGCGTTGCAGTGGACAGCACAAAAACTAATTCACAGATAATGCTTCGCGTCTCCTCTCCGGTAGAATGTGCTGCAGCGCAGCATGATCTTTAGATTAATTATATTACCGGTAGAATGCAGTGGTGTCCAGCATGATAATTTACTCTCGCGTCCCGTGGTAAAACCAGCGAATTTATTTATAAAAAAACTACGTAGGTAATTATATTTATGCATACTTTTTACCATACAGTCAAACCTCTTTAATACAAACCTGAAGGGACCAAAATTATGACTATTTGTAATAATGAGGTTTGTTCACTAAAACCTTAAAATGTTTCTAAAATTTTGGTCACTCTGCTTATCCCTACAAATTAAACATTCTTTTCACCACAATGACTTCCTTTTACTTGAGAACATAATATTGCATGGTTTAATGCATAAACAAAATTTTTATTAAACATTGAAGTAATTATTTTATTTCTTGTCCCATTCCATGGGGAATAAAAATCACTTTATATTAATGAGAACTTTGTATTAGCAGGGTTTGTATTAACGAGGTTCCACTGTATTTGTCGGCATATAGGACGACCCCGCATATAAGATGAGTCATGGTTTTGAAGGTACAAAATCTTGAAAAAAATTAAATTACTAATTTTGAAATTCCTGATAGAAAAATATTTTTTTCCTTTGCCAGAAACATTAAAAATTTTGTTTTAATATTTTCAATGCATTTATTACCGTCATATAAACATCATAGTAGACACATAAACGAATAACATTGGCTACTACTGCCCTCCGGGCGCTCAAGTCCCAAGGAAATGCACAGCGGTGGCCGGCGACATCATCAGTTGCCAGCAGCTGTGCGCGACTTGGCAACTCCGGACTGAGGCACGCCACGCGCTACATGGTAATGCCGGGCTACAACAGCTGCTTGCAAGATCATTGCATTCCTGTGCGCTGTTGTCTGCCAGCCTAGCACTAGACAGTAGACACATGAATGTGTGGTACGGTACCTAGATCCTCGATTTTCCGCCCGAGAGTTTTGTGCTTGCGAGACTAAGGATGTAAGCATGCAGACCTAGATCCTCGTTTTCTCCGCCCGAAAGTTGTAGGCTGGCGAGACAAAGTATCTCGGCACACGCTTCAGCTGCATCGATCACCGCTTCACTGCGAGGAAGTGTCCTATATTGTGAATGATGCTCATCAAAATTTCATACCGTAAATTTTATTTAAAAAACGGGGCACTCGTTTTCATTTGTGACGAAAAATGCAATTCCTTTAAACATCATACAACTCCACAGCTTACAGCTTATCTTTCAAACGATTTTTAGTTTACCAAAAATTTTTGCACCATCATATAAGATGAGCAGCAATTTTTGAAGGCCAAAAATATGTAAAAATAGTCGTCTTATATGCCGGCAAATACGGTACAATGAATTTATTACAGTAAACATACATAATTTGTTTCTCTAGTGCAAAAAAAAAGGTTCGAGAACAAAGTATTTTTAGCGAGCAAGCCAACGAGTTTGTTTCACGAACACGGCTGCATACAAGCTACAATGACCGGCGCTGCGCATATTTAATTATTATTTTACTGTTGTTTCGTAAACTTTTAATCCAGTTTTCATTGCAATTTAATTTTTTTTTTTTTTTTTTTACTATTTTTCATGGGAATTTCCTGAATTTTTTTGGTGGAGCAGGCGGTAGAAAGACGGAAAGATTGACGGCTCGGCGATGTTAGTCATTCATTTCTTCTCACGTGTTCATGGCACCCAAGGACGATTTAACTGACCACGCGCATGTTTGCCAAGCCGTTCCACTATAAGTTTTTAAAGATTTTGGCCATGTTTTTATTTTTTATTTTTTTTCACAGCTGTGGCTTACCTGTTGACGGTAAATGTTTTTTGTCATTGTTTTGGACCAACAGACGTTTTTAAAATTACCTTACATTCTGATGAAACATGCCAGAGGATTTAACTTTTTTTTTTAAAGGGAGGGAGGAGGGGTTGAAAAACTATGAAGTCGGATTTAACGAAACTTCGATTTAGAGTAAACATTTTTGGATCCCATGGCATTTTGTTAAATCAAGGT
>PNEQ01096445.1:10000-20786 GCA_003012365.1 Medauroidea extradentata
AAAAAAGGAGCTGAGCTCCACATAAAACTCCAAAAACAGGAGCTCGCTACAAGAACGCTAATTTTGAGTAGATTGTGATGTAGGCCTACAAGCAGTCTATTTCACTCTGACTTTATTTTTGGATTTGTTAAAAATGTTTCTATTTGAACAGAATTTCTGCTGTTTCTCACAACCATTTTGTGTTTATCCCCAGTCACGTGGCAAGCTCTACTGATGGAAAGTGCAGACAACTACTTATTAGTTTAGTTCAGCTGAGTGAAAAGAACCTCACTCTGTCGTGTACTTAGTTCCACATGAAGAATGTAACTGTGGTGCTTGCGCTTGAGCAAGGTGTGCTGGCTGTAGATGTCACCGAGGGAAGGAATAAGTTGCAGCTAGGCAAGACTATAGGGAGTGGGGTAAGAAGTTAGTTGGATTTCGGAATTCACGTGATTTGATGTATGCATGGGATGTTGCCAGCTTTTGTATTTAGCCGTTGAGACTGTACCGCATATTCGGCAATTATCGGAAGTGCTTGGGTTGCTCATTGTACAGTATTTAAATTTAGAATAAATAATATTCAAGAAGTATAAGTTAAAGTTTACTTCTTTTAAAAGGGTGTTTTATCTATTGTTAAGTAAGGTAAGGTTTCACAAAAATTACGACAGATGTTGATTGGTTGTGATGGATTGCAGTGACAATGCCGCTTGCTTGGCAAACAAGTAAGGTGTGCTTAGCAGCATCTGGCATGACATGGATTCGAGAATTTTTTGCAGTAACATGCCACGTAGATGATGGGTGTTGTCAAACAAGTAGTCTGTCATTAACTTCACACTTTTGCTTGGTAGTGAATACAGCGTGGCGATGTGTGGTTGAGAGTCGTTGAGAGGGGAAGGGAATGAGAGCGAGAGAGTTTGTGTATGATAGTGTGTGTGGTAGTTACTGTGTGATGGAGAGGGTGTGTGCGATAGAAAATGAGAATGTGTGTGTAATAGTTTGTAATTGTGAGAGAGAGAGAGAGAGAGATAGAGCAAGTGCACACACGTTCTTGGCAAGCATCTACATATTTTACTGGCATTGTGGTCAAGGTGGTCTGTCCTTTGGTCTAGACCCAGCTTCAGTTATATGCAAGAATGCAGTCACCATCTTTGCCATCATTCCGGGAATTTTAATTGAGTTAGCAAAAGTAACATTCCAAGACATCTGGTATTTTTTAAATGGGCAACTCAAACATATGTTTTGCGTAGAAATCACAGCTGGAAGCCTAAGTCATTCACATTTCGGTACTGTGGAGGTTTTCTTTATTTAAGTAATTGGTCATTGTATGCAATTTACATTTGTATGTTTATCGACTAAGGTTGAGGGTTTGATAATGTTTTGGACTATACATTCCATTTTTACAAACATTGTCAAGATTTCTAAACAAGACAGAAAAATTTAGAATGTATCTGTTGGTTATTTCAGAAGCATGGCGCACTTCCAGACAACAAAGTGATATCATCAGAATTGGGAGGCATGGCGGAACTGAAAAAGTACATGAAGCGAGTGATGCCATTTGTTCAGGCAACCCGAGAGAAACTAGAGGAGATTGGGCTAGCCGCACTTAACCTCACTCTTGATTTCAATGAGTTTAACGTGCTGTCAGAGAACCTCGTCTACCTGGAGAATACTCTTGATGTAAGTTCAGCTCTGCCAATAAACAATAAATAAATACAAGAGAGATATTTGTAAATTGTAATGCGTTAACCAACCATACCATCGCTACCCATAGTATTCTGGTTTTCGTTTCTGATTGATCAAGAATTTATTTTTTTTTCACGTGTAGAAAGGTTAGTGATAATATACATGGAGAGGTAGATTTCTTGATTTATGTTTTAGGATCTGGGCCAAATCTTGGTCCCCTCCCCCACCACCACCCCAAAGCATCTTAACCTCCACCTTGGTATTCAACTCTACATTTTTCTGCAAAGTTCTGGGCATTGCTTTACTTGCTATGTGTACCATGTTTTGTTGGTCGTTATTTATGTGGGTGATGGGAGGGGGATTGTCTCTTGAATTCTTGTGAGCCCTTCTTGACATGTTAAAATTTTTTCTTAATTTGTAGTTTTCTCTAGATAAGGAGAAGGTGGTGTCTCAGAGGAAGTAACCCCCTGGTATTTGCTCAACTTAATCACATCTACATTAAGAACTTATAACCTTCCTTTGGTTATTTGAAGAGAAAATATACACATTAATTTTGACAACTGTTCCAGTAGGTGTTCCTGGTAGTGAAATAATAAAGCTGAATTTCTTTCTTTTCTGGATACTTCGAATTCCCGTTTATAGTTAGTCAGTCCCACGAGCGTGCGCCCTTGGTGAAGTCGAAAAACACAGCAAATCTTAAATGCGGACTCCTGCAAATCTAGGGCCTGTCCACCTCTGTTGACGGCCACAACTAGTCTCCACAAATAATCTGCGGACCACGTGAATACCCGCGCCAAGGGCACAACCACCTCTCGTGGTGTCTTGAGTAGAAGTCCTATCAGGTACACGGACCCCCGCGAATTTCCCGGCTAGGGACACAACCACCTCTTGTGGTGTCCGAACAGTGAGTCCCAATAGCAAATAAGCGGACGCCTGCAAATTCCCAGGGCTCTGGACACAACCACCTCTAGTGGTGTCAGAGGCCAAAATCCCCCAAACAAACCTAAACGGCGTGCTCGCGGACTTTCGCTAAAACTTTCTCCTTTTACTCCCAGCCAATTACAGATTCTGTGGACGACTGACATAAATGAAACTAAACAAATTATTACGATTGAACAAGATTAAACACATAATTCTGAGTACAATGAAATGTCAACAGACTCTCTACGATAATTCTATCCCATTTTGCGGTATTTACATTGAACATTATATTTAATCAATATGATTGGCAAAGAGGCCTGTTACAAACTGATCTCTTGTGTGTAGGAATCCTTTGCTGTCGCCATGTACAAGCTCTCAAAAACATAAATTGTGTAAAGTTATTGCTGCTCCTCCATAGGGCACAGCGAGGGAATTTGTTTTGGTAACTCTCCTTGCCCTGGCACCCGCACGTGTTTATATTCACATGCTAGGACTGCTATAATAAAACATGTGTGTGACATTGGGCTGATAATATGAAAGGTGCCAGGCAATGTAAGGCAGTGCAGTCCCAGTAAATGCACCTGCACTGCAACTGCAACAGTAATTCTTTCTAACATCTGCAGGAAGAGGCAGGTTGGACACAGCACACATGTAACTTGTCACCCACCCCTAGCATTCTCTACTCCTCCCTCCTGAGCGAGTATGTAAGCTGCCACATAAGGGTATTTCTTTTGGTATCACTTGGTTGAAGTAACAGCTCTGAAGTAATTATTATTGGCTCACACAATTGGATATTTCTCCCACAGGGATATTGTTGTGGTCTGAATTAGTAACTCGCAATACATACATTGTTGGGCTAGTGCATTCGTAAACCATCTAGCAAGAACAGCTTCCGAGGCTGTCAGGGCGAATTGTTGCACAACAGTAGTGTATGCATAGGGGCCCATCCAGGGGGTGTAGCAGGCGCACAGTTCTGATGGCTGGGTAATGCAGCATTTTTATCTGCCGGCAACAGGGTAATCTATACCGGTGTCTGTTATTCCAACAATTAATACCCATATTTTCGAATCTCTCCGTCACCCTTGCTCCTATCCGACATTGCCATTTCATGAGGCAGTTAAATCAGGCTTCAGTTGGAGGAAGGGAAAGTGTGAGGACCGCTGGTGGACGAAACTCATGTACCTAGTCTTGCATACTTCTTTAAATCCTGAGTGATCCCAGACCACCAACAATTGTTCACGGACTAATTAAAACTGCTTTTTGAGTTTTCATGCCGAATTAACACTAGTGTTAATAAGTATTAACATTATCCCATCATTCTGTTTCAAGGTTGAAAACATTGACTTGAAATACGCCAGCGAGGGTCCAGAGAAAATTAGTGAAGAATGTCGTCCTGGGCGGCCTCTCATATCATTCTCTGTCCGGCCGAGTGTGAAGCTGACCTTGTTGAACCCTCAGCCACAGAATGGTTTGTTTACGTACACCCTAAATGTTGGTACTGGTGATAATGTGGCAAAAATTGCTGCCCGTCTTGCTCGAGAGAACAGGCTTATTGCAGGTGAGTTATGCATAGCCAAATAGTTGTAGTGTAGGACTATGCCTACCTAGTAAAACCCTCTTAAGATAGTCCTACATAAGAAGTTTTCCCCCTTAATAAATAACATGTCTATAAGTGCAATATTAATTTGATCCTTTTAAGAGGTATTGTTGGTGACACGTCTATGAGTGCGATATTGATTTGATCCTTTTAAGAAGTATTGTTGGTTTAAATGTTTCACTCTCTTCAGAAACATACAGAATTTTAACTGTAATGTACGATACAGTACAACATTAATTTTGTGAGTACCGATTTCACGAGGCCATTTTTTGATACCATCAAAAAATTATAAAGTTTGTTGAAAAAAATTTTAAATTTCAGTGCCCCTCTTACCTATGGTGCCTGACAATATCTTATCTATAGTTAACATCATCTTTCCCTTCCCCCCTTTCTATGTTTTACAGCACCCTTCAGTTCACCCTTCTAATCCATCTAGTAACCATCCATTCTAACACATGCTAGCAACTTTTTTTCTTTTATTTAACTCAATAGCCCTGTTCTAACTGCTTCACATCAATGATTATGCAATACACACAGACATAGAAGGTGTAATGATTGAATAATTTTGTGTTCTTCTAACACAGCAAAGGAAATGGAAATTGTGCGTTACCTCAACAATTAGATGTTGCTGAAATTAACTTCTGCGACTGGCAGAAAAAAAAATTTTGGCATAGGTCTATTGTGGTTCTATGATCATTTCCTGGCAAAACAAACGTCAGCATCCAAGATGGAAAGACAAGAGCAGCAATAAATAGGGGCACAAAGCAGAGCTTCCTTGTATTCTGTTTCACGTGAGCATTCTAGTTTTTGATAGCTCAAGGTTGATATGTGAATAGCTGTTTTTCTATAAGAAAATGTTTTTTATTTACAGTGAGTCTGATTTTACGAAGCTTTTCGCTTCCTGGGAATGACAAAATAAAAATGTACAATTGAAAGAAAACAGAGAGAAACTGAACTCACAACCAAAAAAAAAAAATACACTGCAGGTAGCTAAACTTGCAGTGGATAGCTATGATTTATTTTGCATTTTACCTGGAATTCTTCCTTTTCCCAACAATTTTGACAGTTCCTGACAATAACCACTTAAGATCAAGGTACTGCTGTTTGTACATACGATATAATATAATGGGTATAAACAGTTTCATAACATTACTTTTTCTCTATGATTTCTTTTATTTTACAGTAAAACCTGTATAGTATGACCCCTCATTGTTTCTAAGAATATGACTGTAATAGAAAGAGACATCATAAAAATTTTACGTAAAATTTAGGCACCCAAATTTTATGTGTTTTTAATGAAGACCATATTCAATTGCCTCTAGCACTCGCACAAAAAATTTAAATAAAATATGTACATATATGTTAATACTAGTTGAATGACTCTTGAAAACTTTATACACAAGAAAGGTGTACATGACTACCTTTTGTAAGAAAATAAAAGTCTTAACACAGCCTGACAGTGTTAATTAAAGTGTTAGGTTACTGTTATTAAAATACCTACTACCCAGGTCGTGTGGGTCTTACATTCCTATGACGTGATCAGAAAATTTAGATTCCATTGCAGGATGCGTGTGTGTGCTCTGTGCTCTCACATTGGTCTAGTCGGTTTGAGGAAAGGGGAGTAGTCAAGAAAGTGATCAATACTGCTCTACACTTGCTTCCGCCTGGCATTGGGAACACACACCTGTAGACTGCCAAATTAATGCATTTTTCTGATGGATGACATAACACTTGAGTGCATTTAAGCCTGTGCAGAACCTATACAGCAGAGATTAAAAACAGTTCTGGTCTGTCATTACGTTTTGCAGTTTTATTGCTAGGTAAACAAAGCAAATACTTGTGATATGAAATGAAGTTGGCTTGCAGTGTATTAGCTTGCGAAGTGTGTAAAGACATATAAACGGTAACAATAAAATTCAAGGGATTTGAAGCTTTATTGCTTTACGCTACAGTATCATGCAAAATATTTGTAAAGTTGTCAAATATTGTTATGCTGATAAAATTTTGATAATTTAAAATTTAGTGGAAGATTTTTGTTCAGATGGTCGTTATATTTTTCTAGGTTAACCTTTCGCTTCGTGTTGGGGAGTTTCGTACTTGAGCTAGGCCAAAGAGGTGTTGAAATTTAGGATTTCGTTTCTGCAGTTTTTTTTTTTTTTTTTTTGTTTAGCGACCTCACGTACACTGTTCGTTTACCGTGCCGTTAGTAACAAGCTGAGTTGTCGTGTCTTAAAGGCGTGGTGTGACGCATGGCTGCGCATGCTTAGCTTTTGTTTTTTTCCTAGTTGGGGCCACTGTAGGCTGAGGCTTGGTTGAGTTGGGACTGCTGGCGTGCGCGACCTTGGAGTGAGGTTATCGATCGGAGGCAGGCGTCCACCCCTCCCCCACCTTTGCTCGCCTTTGCTCTCTCTCTCTGTCCTTCCCCTCTCCACCCCCTGACTCTTCCATCCTCTATTCTGCCTGACGTGAGTGCTTTTGTTGCTAATCTTTTTCGAGTGTCGAGAACGCATCACTTTTTGCTTGTTGATTGGTCAGTGTGTCTAGTTTCTGTTGAGCAATTGGTGCTTTTACTCCATTTGGAGTCTGGTCGATACTTGGTGGCATGTTAGTTCATTACACCCAAGAAAAAATGCACTGAGTGTTTGAGTGTTTTCGGTATGGCATGTTTTGCCATCTTGGCGAGAGTCGCTTGGTGAACACGGTAGAAGACAGACGTGGCGTGACCCGCGGAGGGGGTCGTGGACTGGTCAGCATGATTACTTAAGTTAGTATACTAGGTTTTTAACCTTTTCTTGTAGTTTCTTGGTATTTTGTTTTCTGCTGATAGTGTCATATAGTTGATTTATTGCACGACTGCTTGGCAGTCGTGGAAGCAGTCTGCCATTAGCACCCGACGAAACATGTAGAGAAAGAAGCCTGCCGAGGCGGTGAGTCTTTTGTACTGTCGCTAGACCGCCTGCGTTTCTTTGCCGCTATGAGTCACTAAATACAGTCTTCAGTCTTGTTAAGTTTAGATTAGGATTGACGCTATTGGCACTGATAGTCGAGTTAGCTATAAGACAACTTTTTTTTACTGACGTCACTTGGTCTAGTAAAGGTTAGGTGGACTTTGACTTCTTGTCCAGTTACAGGTCCCGAACAATTTAATTTACTATTTCCTTGTTTTTTTATGGTTTTTGTCAGTTGTCAGAGAAATTTCTTTTTATAATTTGTCTTTTCTTGTGGTGATATCGATTTTGCTATTGATTTAGTTTTTTTGTCTTACTGTTTAAAGGAATATTCTATTGTTTTGTTGTAAAAATCTTTTTCACTTAGTTGAGGACCAAGGTAATAATTCTCACAAACAACACTCCTTTTTTTTTAATGGATTACAGCATTTAAAAAATTCAAATTCTTGTAGAATCTTGCAGACCATGTTGCTCTAATTATTTAAATTTAATTCTGTGCGTAGTTGTGATTATTATTACTTTCTCTCTGTCGATTTATAGGCTAAGAAATCCTTATTTATCTTTTTCTGTGTTGTGGGAAAGAGAACACTACTGCTGTAGTCTTGAAAAAAAATTAATGTGTTATAGATAGGTTTGTTTAACTGAAACGAAGCATTTTATTTCAAGTATAGTAAATCCTGAGTAGTTACTCTTGATATTTACCCTAATTTCAGTTTTACAAGATTTATTATTATTAGTTTTTTGATTATTTCTAGTCTTTGTCGGTTCTCTTTAGCGGATTTAGTATTATTTGTTTTTGTTTAGTGATTATAGTAGATTTAATTTAATACATAACAGATCCCTGAACCTCTCGCTCGATAACTCCGACCCCAGTACCTATGCACTCTACTGCTACCCCTGTTGTGTGAAGTTTAGTTGGGGCTTCGTGCTACCCCTGGTCGCGCAACTCATTTTTTTTTGTACTGTACGTGGTGGAGGTTTGTTGTTTGTTTTGCTGATAGTTGTGTTGTTTGATACCTAACGGGTGGAATCGTCGGCAGTCTGCCTGACGACGACGAAGCCTGTTACAATATTGTGAAACGTTTGATCGCAAATAATATAATATGAACTATTAAGTACTAATAAGTCCTGATTAACATAGGGTATATATCATACAATGCGCCAATAAGTTCAAAAAATGTTAATAGTTTGTTATACAAATAGATATAGGGGCATGCAAGAAAGCAACAACCATAAACATCCAACAACATGACAGATATGATAGCTTGTGAAGGACTTTCTGCCCTGCAGTATGCCTTTCACATTGGCGAAAAGGAAAAAGAAATTAAATAATTTATGACATTTAAATTAATTGTTTTTTCTAGAGTGTAAGGATCCCTGTCAGAAAAATTTTCATATTTGGGCTTTACCTGGCACTGTGTCTCGTACCCTTCAGGGACAAGACTAAATCATCCTAATTGTGGTGGCGTTGATATACGACACACCTTTATATATACCCTTTGGGGGTTCCAAACCTCTGCAATTACTACTAACTTATGTATTCAAGATGGCCTCGTCAGACTTGGCTCACAAAATCACACTTAAAATTCACAGAAACTTTGCTGGCTCACACTTGACACAGTCCACCCTCTTTGGGGTCGTCCGCCAAGAGTCCTAATCACACAATACGATCATTGCTATTGATACTGGCATGCGTGGACACGTTAGCCCTTCTCAGTGTTGTCAGGCGGAAGTCCTAACACTCCAGTCCACCAAAACCAACACCTACAGCAAAAATCCACACTTAATCCTTGTTACTACAACTGATCAAATCCAACCATTAATATTCCCAAGTAGGATACACCTCCTTTGGGTATTTGATCGCTACTAAAGGCTTATGTTTTTTTACTTGCTGTTACACTCAAACTGCATCTTAAAATATTAATTTTGCATGGATGTGAGGGCATAATGAACACACCATGCTTGCCGGATACGAGCTATGTAATTACAGGATATATACTGTGTGTGTGTGTGTGTGCATGCATGCGTGTGTGTGAGTGCGTGCGCATGTGTGTATATAGATACACACATTTACAATTCCACACTGGCTTAACACAGATAACTGGTCTGTTCAGTGTACCACGAGAGACCGCCTTCTTGTGGTTGCAGGACTGCATGGCTGAATGGCCGAAAGTCCCTTATAATCCCTTGACCTGCCTGGAGAGTGGAATTTGCCTAGGCAGTGGCATGTTAGCTGGTAGTAGTCCGGCCAGTCAGGAATGTACAGCAGCCACCACGCTGCCTCGTGCCGACAGGCTGTTGAGTGTGTGCATCGCTCCTATGTGTGCCAGTGATGTGCCACCACAATTCATTACTGCATTCTTAATATTTATACACCCACATAATTCCTGTTGTGGTCCTGCATGTTCTCTCTTATTGTCCGACATATGTTCATGGGCAGGAACAATTGCTACATAATCCTGTCGTTTTGAGGAGGTGGTTAAGAGGGAGGGAAAGGAGACACAGAAGCACCTGCTGGCTGGACCTCTCCAGCTCCAAGCAGCCTCTGTGTCTCTGAGACCAAGTGTATTCACTACTATTGTTTGAAGACCTGGGGGTGAAACAGGGTCGCCAGAGTCCAAGGAGGTGTGAGGAAAAATGTCTACCTCGCTCCCAAGACTAGTCCTTCTACCAGCCAGTGTTTGATGCCAAACTTCCTGGTCAAGTCTCAAATATTCGCAAAATTTTCAACATAAATTTTCCTTTTTAATAACTGTTAGGTTTAGCACTCGACAAAAAACACATCATAGTGACCAAAAAAAATGCTACAAACATACAAATTTACATAAATATGATAAAAGTAAATTTTTTAAAAATATTAAGAACGATGGAGGGTTGTCTAAAAGTTAAGAGTAGCTTACTTGTTTGCCAAATATATATTTCAACCTAAAAATGCTGCAAAAGGATTTAATTTAAAATTACTTCACGCGGTCATGTATTAGCATCCTCTTGTACAGGAGGTAGGAATGTAGAGATTCAGTTACTAAACACTAATACATATACTAATTTCTAAAAACCCTAAATTAAAGCGATGAACAATAATTTAATGGAGAAAGGGTGGTTATTCTAAATCATGTAAATTACACTTAACACAAATAGTTACCTGCCTACTAACTGAATAGAGGAACTGTGGTTTGCTTAAAATTATGTATACAACTAATTAATCCATTAAAATCAAATAAATTTCACAGGGATTTATTTTTACGAACTGTGAATGTCAATAGGACAATTTTTCCATTTATTTTCATTCAAACTAGTGCATAGTGTTCTCGTCTAAAGGCTTAACAAAATAAAACATATATACATATATATATACATATATACATATATATATATATATATATATATATATATATATATATATATATATATATATATATATATATATATATATATATATATATATATAGATATATATATATATACAGTGAAACTTCCCTTAGCGGACACTTCCGAATAGCGGACACTTCCGAAAAACGGACATTTTTCCAATCACCGGCAGATTAACATGGAGCCTTATGGAGGAATACTCTCCAAATAACGGACATTCTTATTAACGGACGCGGACACATAATAAGTAGTGAATAACGGACAAAATGCGCAAAAAAGGGGCGCGAAA